>JANHGC010003829.1:121749-132365 GCA_027560395.1 Boaedon fuliginosus | reverse complement strand
CAGGCATTCAGAAAGCGCGCCCACAAAGCGGGTAACCAGCGAACCGGTAGGAACCCACCCCTGACCCCAAGTATAAAACACCCAGACAGAAAATGAGCAACGTGGTATGTGCACTACAATGCAGCAAGCCATGGGCAGATCCGTACATTGGGGAAATGAAACAACCACTTCATAAACGCATGGCACAACTTACAAGAACAAACCCATCAGGAGTAGATCCACCAGTCCATCTGCTTCTAAAAGACAAAGGACACTATTTTGAAGACAACAAACTCCATATTTGCACAGAGAGAAGCACTGGTTTGAAAGAGGGATCAAAGAGGCAGGGGTGAGCTTCAAAAATTTTAGTAAGGGGTTCTCTGCCCCCTTGCTGGGTGGGCATGGCCTAGGTGGGCATGGACTAGTCAGCTTCCTGCACCACAGTGGGCGGCGGTGTTTTTCGCCCTCCCCAAGCTCTAGAGGCTCTCCTCGAGCCTCTGGGAGGGCGAAAACACCTTCCCTTGGGCTCCAGAGGCCCCCCCGGAGGCCAGAAATAGGCCCGTTTCCAGACTTTCGGTACTTCCAGTAGGACTATTTTTCACCCTCCCCAAGCCTCTGCATAGTCTGTGCACTTACCTGGTATCCAAAACAGGCCACATGGAGACTCCTGGGAGGGGCAGGGCAGGATGGGAAGGGCCAGCCAGGGGAGGGCAGGGGCAGCCAGGAGTGATATTTGGGGGTTCTCCGAACTGGGCAGACCCTTAGCAAGAGGATCTCCCAAACCCCTGGAAACCCCCAGCAGCCCCCTACTCTGCAAAGAAGCCATCTAAGCCAAAATTGAACAGCCCTCTCTCAACAGAGGGGGAGGGATATGAAATCATCTATCCCCAGTTTATAACCCAGTCCTTTCAACAGTTCCAAGAAGGCTCCATACCCATTTGCACTACTCAGATGACCCCATGACACAGATAAATCTTCATTTGACCTTAATGACCCGCTAAAAAAATGCAAATGACCAACTGTCTGCAAGGAGTATAAATCCTTCCGTTCCCCACCATCCAGTCAGAGCTGACGGAGCTTCTTGGATGAGAAGCGAAACGTCTTCAAAGAACAACCTGAAAGTCCAGTTGCCTCTTGAAAAAAAAGTACCTTTGGGACTTAACAACAGTGTTCCTAATTTAACAACTGCAATGATTGACTTAACAACTGTGGCAAGAGAGGTTGTATAATGGGGCAAAACTTAGCAACATAAATGTTGGGCTCAATTATGGTCGTAAATTGAGGACTACCTGTATATCTATATCATCCATGAACATTTTGCTCTACAGGGATACCGGAAAGATGGCAATTGTATGCATCATTACATAAATATGCGACCAGACACATATTTCTTAATTAATTTTCCTTGGTAGTCCTGTTTGCCAATTGCTACTCTAGTAGAAAAACAACAGCCGTGAGAAGTTGGATTGATTGGATTGTAACAGCAAAAGTTCAAAATTCCTTCAAATGAACCAATATTTCAAAGAGAGTGAAAATGATTGATCGATCGCTAGACAGACAGATCAATTCATAGCACAGCACAGCACAGCATAGCACTATGCTCCCTTCCATTTATACATTCAAAAAACCCAAGCTGTTAACAAATATAACTAACAAAGAACACTGAAATGACTAATTCTGTAGTACAGACTTGAAAACATATTTTTCCATCACATTAGAAACAGAGTCTGCCCTTGGAAATCATTTGAAATTTGGCCAAGAAATTAAAAAAGAGACATTCTTCATATTAATGCTCTTATTGTTCTGATTGTTTTCTCCTTTATTATTGCCATTACTGATCTAGAAGTAGTTTAAGTTTCTGAAGAACCATTTAGCATTTTTACTGTATGCTACACCAAGGAATCATCAATTTAAAGGTTGCTTACTCAAGTTTTATTTTTGCATATATAGATAACTCCTGGAATTGTTAAAGAGATACTACTGTTTTTCCTTCTCGTGTATCTTATTAGGAGCAAAGCAGGTAGAAATGAACAGCAATGTGCATTGTTGAAACAAGTGAAGTATATATTCAGCAAAACATTCCAGAATATTCTCTATTAATTATATCTGAGGTGTTATCACAGAATCACTAGTTGAGTAGTGTGGTGTGGTCCTGCATTTATACAGGCCTTCCTGCCAATATAACATAACGTCTGACTTAAAAGATAGTTCCAAGTCAGGTTAAATATTAACCAAGCCATATTATCAACCATGAGAGAAAAATCATGAAATAAAATTCTATTTGTTATTAGGGATGTTCAAACCACGAAAATGCTAATCAATTTCAAGGGTAGCTGTGTACAAACAGAGTTCCATGCTAGGAGTTTTAAACACAGATTTTTAATTTTAAAAAATCCAGAGAAAAAGTTTCTGGACTATTTAGGCATAGTAAGAATCTTCTCTTGTTGGGGAAAAAATGCTTAATTTTGTAGTCCTTCCTGAAATGAGCAGGATGGTCACAGCATTAGTTCCAAAAATCTTGTAAAGGAGAGCCTCTGTAGGGATCCCACCATGTTGCGAGCATGCAAGGAATCTCTGCTTATGGAAGAAAAAAGACACAAAGCACACTGCCACCTCATACATTTTTAAAAGTATTCCCACCTACCACTTTTTTTGAAAGAGAGACAGAAATACAAAGACTGATAGTTTTCAACTTCTCTTGGAACTGCTATGCATAAGACCTTCTGGCAAGTTTTATGATGAAATGATTTTTTTTTACCTCCCTAATCACTACAAGTGTTTTCCTGTATAGCTTTATCCAAAAGACAACTCAGCCCACAAATGAGATTAATTATCAATTGATGGTTGCTAATAATAGAATGACAGAGATGGTGAACCCTCCAATATTTCAGCAGAAATTAAATCTGGTTCTGGAAGAAGGGTGACAAATTAAATTTGTGATAATTGCTGGATCTCTGAGCCAGCTGCAAATCCTATTCTTTTTTTCCTTTTTTTTAACCCTGCCTAGCTCTCTTTCCTATATCTATTCTTTTCCATCCAGAATCCCTTCTTATGTTTTTCATGGCAACTCTATGTAGTGTTGTAAATTCAGACTAATTTTAGTTTGCCAGCATTGAGGAAGCATTTTTAGCTATAGATCATCGAACCACCAGACACCACACCTATCCGTTTCTGCTACCTGCAAGCATAAAAATGTATAATTTACACAAATGACTAATGGCTTCTTTCTTGCTCAGCCAATGCTTTAGCTAACTTTACAAAACATGCAGTATAACTTTTTTTTGCCCCAAATCAGTTTTCGGTATGATGAGAAATATCTCTAAAGAGACAATCTCACTGTTTGGAAACATAAACAGATAATTTGGGGATATAAAATAACCTTTAATTATGCTGTGGTAAGAATCTGTTCCTTTACTACACACTAAGAATTTCTAATTGTCTTCATACCGTAAATAATATTCAATATATAGGTCTAGTGATTAAGGCATCAGGCTAGAAACAAGAAGATTGTGAGTTAAAAATAATAAATGTGGGAAATAAATGAATAAATAGTATATTTCTGCACAAAGATCTAAAACTAATTTTTCTAAACCGAAAAACTAATCTAAGGCTGGGATCATGCGATCCCCCACTTGATTAGAGCACTTATATTGATTTTTGGATTGAGAATGTAATCTAAAAACAGAAAATGTAATAATAGGTTACTTCAGTTATTGTTGCTAGGAAGCGAGAAAAATTTGTTTATTTTAATGTGAACTTGCATAATTTAGTTCTTGGAGCCACGCACAAAACGAACCACTTTCTCCTTAGCTACTGCAATCTCACAGCTCTGCTTCCAAATGAAGTTGTCCACTCAGAACTTGTTAAAAATGTGCGTATTAGGAAGAACGTAGACAAAAAGGCATTCATTTATGATAATAATGGGGGGGGAAATGCAGCACATCAGAATAAATTGCTACGAAAATTATGTGCACGAGTGGAAATTCACATGGAAAAACAAATCCATGTCAACTTTTCAAAATGACAAACTTGTGCAGGGCAGCCAGGAATTTAACAGTCAAAACTGAAGGGAGAAAAATGAGCAAAATGACACTTGATGGATTACTCATGACTAATCCTTCTCTGTAAGAGTATATCCAGGACATGATAAAAAGACACTCTTGTGGGTTATGAAATCATTGCACACTAAGCCAAGGAGCTTATAAAAGAAGAGAAATGGGAACTTGATTTCTGTATCAAATATAAACTTTTACCTGTCTAATCTACTCTCTACTAGCCAGTTAGATGACATCAATCTTCATTGGATTCTACTGTGTTTTATATCCCTTGCTTCTTTCTTCCTCCTCTGGCTGGGGAACCTTCTGGTGGGTTTTGAACAGCTTTGGTCTCATTGAAAGAGGAGCTCATTTCTCAGAGAGATCATGAAACACAACTATCTTGAGAAGTAGAACAATAAGGTTTTCTGCTGAGGTTGCTCTAAGAAAGGAGGATAACAATGTCTTCTGGACTTCTCCAAGCAATTGATTTCCATAATACTTGCAGTCTTTGACTTACAACTATTTGTTTAGTAATGGCCATTCGATGTTACAATGGCACAGAAG
Organism: Boaedon fuliginosus; assembly: GCA_027560395.1. NCBI lineage: Eukaryota > Metazoa > Chordata > Lepidosauria > Squamata > Lamprophiidae > Boaedon > Boaedon fuliginosus. Next base: position 127,785 of record JANHGC010003829.1, on the reverse strand, counting down.
AAAGAGACTTACAACCAGTCCTTGCACTTACGCTTATATGGTTAGTCCTCCACTTACAATGACTATTGAGCCCAGAATTTCTGTCGTTAAGTGAGACATTTGTTCAGCGAGTTTTGCCCCATTTTACGAGCTTCCTTGCCACATTTGTTAAGTGAATCACGGCAGTTGATAAGTTAGTAACTCTAACCCTAACCCGGTCATTCAGTGAATCTGGCTTCCCCATTGACTTTGCTAGTCAGAAGGTCATAAAAGGAGATCACATGATCTTGGGACACAGCAACGGTCGTAAGTATGAACCAGTGTGGCCAAGCATCTGAGTTGTGATCCCATGATCATGGGGAGGCTGCAAAGGTCGTAACTCTGAAAAACAGTCATAAGTCACTTTGGTCAGTGCCGCTGTAACTTTGAATGGTCACTAAATGAACTATTGTAAGTTAAGGACTACCTGTAAGTCTTTGCACTTAGAAGTGCTGCAGCATCCCCACGGTAACGTCAGCAGGAGTGGGCTCTAAAAATTTCAGCAACCGGTTCTCTGCCTGGTTGCTGGGTGGGCGTGGCCTAATAGGCTTCCTGCAACAGGGCAGGGGGGCATTTTTGCCCTATCTGGGCTCTGGAGACTATCCTCAAACCTCTGGGAGGGCGAAAATGGTCTCCCCGGGCTCCAGGGGCCCTCTGGCGGGCAGAAACAGGCCTGTTTTTGGACTTCCGGAACTTCCAGGGGGGGCATGTTTCACCCTCCCTGAGCCTCTGTGCAGGTCCTGCACTTTCCTGGGATCCAAAATGGGCCATGTAGAGACTCCTGGGAGGGGTGGGGCAGGAGGGGAGGGGTGGACCAGCCAGGGGTGGGATTTGGGGGTTTGCCAAACTGTGCAGACTCTTAGCACCCGTGCAGTGCTAAAATTGTTGATTCACTCAACAATCGTATTACTGATTTAACAACTGCAGTGATTCACTTAACAATTGTGGCAAGAAAAGTCAGAATATGGGGCAAAACTCATTTAACAAATCTCTCATTTAGCAACATAAATTCTGGGCTGAATTGTCATAAGTCAAGGACTACCTATATCAGTTAGCAAAGCTGTTCCAAGGGTACCAATTGGAGAAGTCAGGCCCGAACAAAAATGTCAGTAAATAACCACATAAATAAAAAACCATAAGGTAAATGGCATTCTGAAGATATCAAGGTGCACACCACGGACCTTCAAATCACATTGTTTCCAAGAAACATTGAAGGTCAGTAGCTTGCGCTAGTTTCTAATTATTACCAAAGTTGTTCCGAGATTACCAATTGGAGAAGTCAGAAATGAACAAGTCACACGCACACATACACACCCAAAACCTAGGTGCTTTGGATTTAACACTTACATATTGACTGTATTGTTTTTATGCTGTTCAGGTCTCTACAGTTTTCTTGGCAAGATTTTTCAGAAGTTTGCTCTCAAAGCTAGTTTCAATTTAAGTTTAAGTTTATTTAGATTTATACTCCACCTCTCTTCCCCGGTCAAGGGGAACTCGAGGCGGCTTACAACAAAGATTAAAATACAATACAATAGAGTATAATAAAAAACAATAAAATAACAGTAAAATCAATAACACCACTCATATACCATGCAAACAATCATTTAGTTTCATTTAGTTTCATTTAGCTTATATATGTCTTGCATGCCAAAATCCTGCTGATGATGTTACCTAGTCCAGGGGTGGGCTGTTGGGGGTTTGCAGGGGTTCGGGAAATCCTCTTGCTAAGGGTCTGCCCAGTTCAGAGAACTCCCCAATCCCACTCCTGGCTGGGCCCGCCCACCACTCCTCGCCCCTCCCAGGAATCTCCACGCAGCCCATTTTGGATACTAGGTAAGTGCACGGACCGCACGGAGGTAAAAAACGGGCCTCCCGGAAGTACTGGAAGTCTGGAAATGGGCCTATTTCCAGCCTCCGGAGCCCGGGGGAGGCTGTTTTTGACCTCCCAGAGGCTTGAGGAAAGCCTCTGGAGTCCGGGGAGAGAAAAACGCCCCCCACTGTGGTTCAGGAGGCCGACTAGGCCACACCCACCATGGCCACGGCCACCCAGGCAACAGGGCAGGGAACTCCTTGTAATTAAAATTTTTGAAGCCCATCCTGACCTAGTCTGGTAACAAAATGTTCAATAACAAAATTGAAACAAGCTTGGAGAGCAAGCCACTGCAAATATCTAAAACACAAGCTACAAGTATTTTCTATTATTTCATTTTTCAGTGCGGTAGTGTTTTGCCAATGCCTTCTCCTTATGGTGGAGAGAGCATGATTGGGTCAATCTCTCTGGCTTTGTGCCCAAGGTAGGAATAGAACTTGTGATCTCCTGGTTTCTAGCATTTCATAATGATCACAACTTTGGCTATGCCCATTCACATATTAAACAGAACGTCCTGTCTAGCCTCAAAAATCCAAGCTCACAGCTCCAGCTGCACTCAGCCCACAAGTAGTGCATCCATCCGACTATAGCTACAAATTCATGGGACCTATGTGTTCCCTTTAACATTTTTGTTTTCAGAATCAGAATCAGAATAGAGCTAAAAGAGACTTTGGAGGTCTTCTAGTCCAGCTCCCTGCTCAAACAGGAGATACTACTATACTATTTCAGACAAGTGGCTGTCTAGTCTCTTCTTAAAAATCTCTAGTGATGAAGTACAGACAACATCTGAAGGCAAACTGTTCCATTGGTTAATTGTCCTCACTGATAGGAAGTTTCTCCTCAATTCTAAATTGCTTCTCTCCTAGATTAGTTTCCATCCATTGTTTCTTTTCCTGCCCTCTGGTGCTTTGGAAAATAAATGGAACCCTCCTCTTTGTGGCAGCTACTCAAATACTGGAATACTGCTATAATGTCCCCCTAGTCCTTCTTTTCACTAGACCAGCCAAACCCAAATCCTCCAACCATATGTTTTAATCTCCAGGCCTTTAATCGCCTTAGTTGCTGTTCTTTACATGGCACACATCATATATAACAGGAACTAGGTTATTGTATTATCCACTACGCCAAACTGGCTCACATTGAGTGCGTGTTCAACAACAAAAAAGGACTGCTGTGAGATTAATTTCTGAAATGAATTTCCCAGAATTACAGGCCAATCAATTGTATGAGGCAAAAATCACAGTCCTCAGGAAGCATCAGTGAAGTCAGGGAACCCATGGTCCTAATTGGCCTAAAGGGAATTTAGCTGCCATTTTTCTCCCAGGAAGATGTCTAATCCACCTTCTACCTTCCCAATCTGTGTCCTCCTGTTGAAGGAGCTAATGCAGTGACTGAGCCGATTCCATCCATGAACCTGTTGCCAGGCTTAAGAAAATACTTTGTTGATTTTAACTTTCTAGTTATTAACATGAGCATTGTACTGAGGCTGTGCAGATGTAATTTTCATTATATTTGGAGAAGCTTTGAATCCATGGCAGGGGCTATCAGTAACTGAGGAAATGTTTGCTTACTTCAGTACCCGGCAAGTATGACTTTCGTAGGTCCTTGAGCTCAATAGTAGAGAGCATAAGTCTCCTGAAAATGATTCTGAACCATTGATTGATGAAAAGGTTGCTGAAATAAAACAAGTAAGGAGAACAATGGGACAACTGAAGGGATGATGCACAGCTGTGCAAATATAAGAAGAAACTAAATATCTGCATTGTGTGCCAGAGCTAACAATAGGATATATACTGTGTGTGTGTGTGTGTGTGTGTGTGTGTGTGTGTGTGTGTGTGTATGTGTGTGTGTGTGTTATTTATTCTGGAGAAAACCCGAATAACCAAAGACTTACATACAAATACTCGCAAAAACCTCAGAAAACACACACACACACACACACTGTAAATATTTGTGTGTATCTGTCTGTCTGTCTATCTAGTCATCTATCTATCCATCTATGTATTCAGGGGTGGGTTTCAAAAATGCCAACAACTGGTTCTCTGCCTGGTTGCTGGGTGGGCGTGGCCATAGTGGGTATAGCCATGATGGGCGTGGCCATGGTGGGTGTAGCCATGGTGGGCGTGGTCTAGTCATCCTCCTGGACTTATGGCAGGAGGGGCATTTTCACCCTCCCCAGGCAAAAACAGCCTCCTCCTCCCCTCCCCCCCCCCAGACACCAGCCCATTTGGGGCATATTTTTTACTTCTGGGAGGCCCGATTTTCAACTTCCCCAGGCTCCAGGGGCTTTTTCTGGAGGAGAGCAAAAACAGCCTTCCCAGAGCCGCCGTGCACACCCTACACTTCCCTGCCATCCATATGGAGACTCCTGAGAGGGGTGGGCGGGGCCAGCTGATCATTCTAAATCTTTGGCAAACCAGATAACCATTCTTTGGCAAACCAGATATCAAATTAACGTACGGTTCACTTGAAGCAGTCCGAACTGGCTGAAACCCACCCCTGACTTGTCCGCCGATTTTGACATTGTATTTGATTCCTAAATTCAACAACCTGATTCATTACTTTCTAGCCACTTCCTATGGGACATATGAATATTCCCTGAATCAATGTATGGACCACATACCAGTGTAGTACCTACCTGACTGGAAGACTAGTGCAAATTCTCAAGATTTTTCCAGTGAGACTAGGAGCCAGATGTGATGCCCACTCTTTCTGACATGCTGATACAACCTTTTCATATAAGAAGGCTTCAGTTCAGACAGATACACTGAGCTCAAGACTTCTGGAATTATTGAAATAGCATAGGAACAAACACTTGGGAGTTCCACTTATTTTAAATTTGAAACATTTTGTACATCCATACCATCGTAGGCACAGATGCTGTGGCAGATGTCAGCCATGGGATCTGGCATAATAAATGCCTTATTATCTGCCAAAAGATATTAAATAGATACACTTGGCCTGTTCTGAACAAAGTATACATGAATATAACTTGAGGTAATGCTTAATTAACATTATATAACAAACTCTGTTTAATTTAACATAATTATACTTTAATTCATTACAGTAGACTTTAGCCTTTTCAGTTCCCATTTGACTCTGGCAAAATGTAGTTCCATTAGCAGCTAAAGTGTCAATTGATCCATAACAAATTTTAAAAGTAATGAATATTAGAACTTTTTTTAAAAAAAATCTGATTAGTGACAACTATGAAAGATAACAGATAGCTAGTAATTTGCCCAGATTTCATTTGCCTATGAATTGACTGTGTGCTTCTAAGTTTTCTTTGACAAAATAAAAAGCAGCCAAAACCCAGATATTGCATTAGCTGTCCACTAGTTTAACAAACCAAAATTTAATTTAATTTTCCATAGTCACAGATTATTATTTTGCAAGCAACATTCTCTCTTTGTGCTTTGTAAATCCAACAAATCTTTACTAGAACATTTCAAACAATTATGAAATTTCTTTTGCTACCCTATGTGTATTTGATATATGAGTTCCAAAGGAATTTTATTTAATGTTTAAGAGGCATTGTTATTATTAAAATCGTATTAAAAATAACTCATTACATAAAGTCTTCTCAAACTAAGACCACAATACGAATTGAAATAAATAAATCTGTCTTTTTAATGTTACACATAACAGTAGCAAATATAAAAGCCTTACCGAGGATTTTGTTTTGTATTAATCCCCAATTTATTATAATATAATTTCTTTTGGATTAGACTCCTTCCATTTCATTAACCTGCAGGGGCACTGCCACTGCCCCATGCTTCTTCTTTAATCCATTCAAGCCAGATTGGCAGAGATTACTGTAGATTGACATTCCTAAAGCCTACATCCCTAACCAGAATATTCAGCGCAGAAACAGATGACACAAGCTATCAAAAACGTTTAGCTTAATTTAAAACAATAACATATACTTTGAAATTATAATTATATAATTATGGACTCCCGAGCTCCATTTTTGCTGGCAGAGGGTTGCGGGAGGCAGTCTCAGCCAAAAATGGAGATTGGGGGCCCATAATGGCAGAGGCACCACAGGCAGGTCCTTTGCTGTTTCCAGGGTGTCCCCACGGGCCAGATCTAAGCACCCCACGGGCCAGATGCGGCCCACGGGCCTTGAGTTTGACACACCTGCTCTA
>JANHGC010003829.1:76778-93457 GCA_027560395.1 Boaedon fuliginosus | reverse complement strand
AGAAGAAGGAGGAGGAGGAGGAGGAGGAGGAGGAGGAGGAGGAGGAGGAGGAGGAGGAGATTATTATTATCATTATTGTTGTTGCTGCTGCTGCTGCTGTTGCTGCTGCTATTGTTATTGTTATTGTTATTATCGGCTGAGATGCCAAAGACTGCAAACAGGCTCAGGGTTTGGAGCCAAAGGCAGGAGGTGGCTTTGGTACAGAGCGCAGCCCAATGCTGTCCACTTTCTGAATATTGCTAAGGCCAGCTGGACTTCAAATTCTGACACACAAGAGTTGGCGCGGGCTGCTGCTTTTCATAGCATTGTATCTCTGAGTGGGCCAAGATGGCGCCGCTCTGTGTCAGGCAAACTCGCTGACCAAATTGTTGAATATTGTTTGCTGCGTTTTCTTTTGCAGGCAGCATTGGAAACAGTATGTGTGTGTGTGTGTGTGTGTGTGAGAGAGAGAGAGAGAGAGAGAGAGAATAAGAAAGGAAGCATAGCTTCTGAGAGGAACAGACAAAATAAGAGAAGGATGGGTGAGAAAGGGAATATATGTCGCTGCATGTGTTTGTGTGTGTGAGCATGTTGCCTTCAGGCAGAGACAATACTACAATAGCTACCAGTATTAACTCGACGTTCACACCAAAAATGAGATGGGCAGCATAGAAATTTAATAAAATAAACATAAATAGAAGAGAAGCCTGTTTTTCCCCATCTAAGTTTAGTTTTAATATATATAGCAATAACAATAGCACTTAGACTTAAATACTGCTTCACAGGCTTTACTACCCTCTCTAAGCAGTTTACAGAGTCAGCATACAAGAGCTGCACAAAGAAAGAGAACCATTTGGCTTAAAAATAAACCAAATTCATCAAAGAAAGAATATATATATATATATGGAGAAGAACTAAATGTAATAGACCACTACATATATCTTGGCCAATGGATCTTAATGGATGGTGATACAATAAAGGAAATTGAATGGCGTGTTAAATGTGGTTGGCAGGCATTTGGCAAACTAAACGTAATTTTCAAGAACAGCCTCCCCCTATGCCTGAAGAGAAAAGTTTTCGATCACTGCGTGCTACCTGTCCTAACATATGCCAGTGAAGCATGGACACTAACCTCACAATCGATACAAAAGCTACGAGTGAATGAAAGAGCCATGGAAAGATACATGCTCGGCATTACAAGAAAAAAATAGAAAGACCTGCACATGGATTAGAGAATAAATAAAAACATATGATACCATCAAGAGAGTAAAAGAACTGAAATGGAAAGAAATGGAAACAGACTGGTCACATAGCAAGTAGAACTGATGGTAGATGGACCAAGGCAGTCATAGAATGGATCCCACTTGATAAAAAGCATCCACGAAAGAGACCTAAAACAAAATGGATTGACATCAGCAAGTGTTGTAGGCCCAATTGGCAAAAGAAAGTTTGGTTGGAAACATGTGGAAGAGGCCTTCATCGGCCAATGGATAGACAATGGCTAAAATGACACGTATACATATGCATATACATATAAGTATACTTGTTATTAAAAGGGTAGGTTCAATGCTTGACTGCTGATGTGTTCCTCCTTTTTCACACATTATCTTAAGACTCCTTGCCTCAGTAAAGATACAGAAGTGATTCAAATTGTGCAAGTGATGTCATAATTAATATGGCCTCCAATCACTTTGACTGTGCTATAGAAAAAGGCGACTCTAAATATCCAGCCTGGGAGTTATGTACTCTTTGAGTGTGTATGTGGGTGTTTCTGTGTGCGTGTGTGTTTCTGAGTGTGTGTGTGTTTATGTTGACTTCATTTCTCTTTTCCCAGCACATAACACAATGTGAAAATGCCCAGGTCTTCTGAAGCATTTTTTCCAGGTTCATTTGGATACTATTTAAAATGTAATGAATATTTTCTTAACTATTCTTTGGGTGCTCTAAAATAAGGATACAGCTCTATCAGATGTGACACTTTTGCTCTTTCTTCTTCTGCTGACTTTTGCTCATCACCTTGACTGGGGAAATGAGGCGGGGTATAAATCTAAATAAATAAATAAATAAACAAATAAATAAATAAATAGCTGCATTGGGCACCACTTGTCGATGTGCAGGAGGCTGGGATCTTAGGATCAGCTTCATAACACTTGAGTCAGATTCAAAGTAATAAAAAGAGTTTAATAAGGAATAGAAAGGAACAGATATCTCTGCAGAGACTACATGTGCAGACTAAAGGAAAAGACCAAAGGGAGGAGCATGCAAACTCCTTTTTTAGAGGTAAGATAACATCTCCCCCTACAGGTGCCAGGGTGCAACCCTATACAGCTGCTGCCATCCAGAGGCACATTGGGGTAGACACACATTTTTGTGTGACAGTACTTTATCAGTTGATATCTTGTTTTGCACTTTTTAATACATCTCTATGTTTCTATAGGATATGTTTTTCATTCAACCCTGAGTGAAAATGACTACTCCAGGCATATCATTGTATGATCCAGATGCTTTCCCATTTGTCAGTGTAGAAGTCCTCAAATGAGTCATGAGGCATAATCACCCCAAAAATACATTCATCTCAATCAGAAGTTAGAGTTACATTGCCACTTTTCCACAGAGAAAGACTTTACCTAGCGAGCTTTTATTTTCTACATACACAATAATAGAAAGTACGCAAAGGTGAAATAGATGTAATTAAGTTCATAGAAAATTATAACTATGTTTTTAGTAATGTGTACTTCCATTGCATCTTCATTATAGCATTGTTCTTCCAAATGAATATAACACTTATACTGACACCTCATTCAGTCCAGAGAAAATTAGCCATGATTTAATAATGAAGAACAATGAAATTTATTCTAAAAAAAGCTTCCTAAATTTTATTTTTGATTTATCACTACTGATTTTATCTAGGTACAATCATTAATGCTGTTGACAAATCAGATCTAGGAATGGAAATAAATGCATTAAGCTTGCATTTTAATGCAAAGAAATCCAATTTAGAATTCTCAAATCTATACGAGGAATACTGAGCCAGTATTTGCACTTTTTCAAGTGTAATTATGCAGTCTGCAATTAGACACCCCCACTGAAAGGGTCCATTAGCAAATAATGGAGTACAAACAATGAATATATTAAGAGAAAATTGCAAAAATGCATTATATTAAGAAAAGCAATATAACCCAGGAATATTTTTGCAGATTGTAAAATATTCCTGCAGTATGTGTAGAAATATACATTACATATAAATGATACCTGTTACAAAAAATGCTCATAAAATATGTATAAATTGTTGAGTGGATATTTTCAAACCTACAAACTAGTTCAGAAAAGAGACATAACAATGTTAAATAATTTTGTACTGTTTTCATTTCAATTTACATTTTTAAAAATGAGCAAAGACAGTTCACAGGTGTTTTATATGCCCAGTTTTTCCATATTTCAGATGGGATATGAGAAGTGGCTTTGAAAAATATTTCTCTTTGTAACTGTTAGTTTCTCTTTGCTCTGTTTTTCTTGACAATCTATTCTTAGGATATGCCATATTATCTATATTGCGCCCCTGGAATCATATTTCTGAAGACAGTTGTGTGATTTCAGGATCTTCTTTTTATACAATATTTCATACTGCACATATCTTTTTAGCACATAAACACTAAAAATGCAATCTAGTACAGTACACCAGAACACTTTTAAGATTCTTATTGTGTCCTTTTTTTAAATCTGCTTGTCTATCTCATTTTACAAAAACATATAACATCCAAAGTTCACATAATTGTAGAGGTTTCATTCAGTGCATGGCTCAGTCTAAGAACAAAGTTCACATTTAAGAATCAACTAGACAAACCGTGGCATATTGGATCATTCTTCCTCCCACATATAATAGGGACCATTAAATTCCTTCCATAGGGAAGAAGAGGGCTCACGCATCGTCAGTGACCTCCAGTCAGCCTTACCTCATCAAGAAGCATCCCAGTCATCCGCATGTCCTTCATCTTTCCACATTTAATTTAAGCTTGCACCATTCTCCAGTGGGGTCCTCTGTGATGAGATCAGTGATTGCTATTGGGCTCTGCTCCTCCAGGCTAGTCAGATTTGTCTCTGAGGACTGAGCTCCTCCAAGTGTCCTAGACGGAACTTGTCTCAAGATAGGCAAGTCAGACATGGCTCCCTGGAGCCAAAATTTGGTCTTTATTCTAAGGACTTATGTCCTCTATTCCAGTACCTGGGACCATCCCTCACCCCACCTGCAGGGATCAGCTGCTGGGGGTCTCTACTGACCCCCAGGAGGTGGAGGTGGCTACCCCATCCCCTACCCACTGGTAGCCCTATGCGGGCAGGAGAGGCAAGGGGGCAGCCACCAACTATTAAGGCCCCCTCCCCCAGCAGTAACCACCTCAGGTAGGGTGTCAGATTCCCCCCTGCCACTCCTCCACTATTCTGGAAGGAACAGGGAGGCTGGCCTGGCTACGAAGACAAGGGGGCTCTTTTGCTTACCCCCCAAGCGCCGTTCATGCCCCTGCTCTTCAAATTGCCTGAAGATCACCAGAAAGTTTTTTCCTGCTGGCGGGAAAAGCAAAATAGCATGCTTCATCTGAGCACACTGTAGGGTGCCATGGGATTGGCTGCACCTCCCGCCCGAATCTCTGACCTCCAGCAGTTGCATAGTGAGGTGCCTGGAGATCAGAGTTCTTCCTGGGGGGCGGGGGTGCTGGAGAATTCTGGAGCTGGAGGATGTTTTGCTCCAGTGGCAGCAGCGGCAGCCAAGAGCTCCCTTAGCAGCAGCTTTGGAGTTTCTTCTTCCTCGTGGCAGACCAGCTTTCGTGAGTCTTCTTCCTTGTGGCAGACTCAGCTTTCGTGCCTGAGGCCCTATTCCTAGTAAGGGGACTGTAGGCATAAGGCCTTCTCCCTATGGGGCTAGAGGAGGAGTTTTTCTTGTGGAAGGAGTATTACGGTGCCCCCCCATCTCTATCTCCTCCCCCCCCCAAAAAAGGAAGGACCCAATTGAATATGGGGATCACAAAAAAGGGGGTAAGGGTAAGGGTCATCCAGGAAGCTCCTGGGATTCACTGCCTATTCTGCATTTTTCCCTAGACCACCATGGATAGCCAAGACTCCTTGCCCCAAGCTGCACAAGGGGCTCTGCCTCCCATTTCTTGGGAGGATTTAACCACCACCATTCAGACCATGGTCCAAGCATAGGTTTCGGCTAGCATGGCATCAGCCATCTCCAACTTCCAAGCCTCCCTTATGGCTTCACAGGCCCCTAAGAGGAGAGGGTCCAAATGCCCCCAACCCTTCGGAGCAGGAAGTCGACTTGGGGGCCTCCCTAACCCCTCCCAGGAGTGCCAAAAGCTCCCAGGCCTCATCTTCCCTGGTCCTCCCTGAACCCTCTGAGAATCAAGAGGAGGACGCAGAGGATCCTGGGTCCCACTTCAGGAGGGTCTCCTTTCTGACCCAGAGGAGGACTTTTCTGATGTGGTGGAATTCCCCTCACACAGATAAGCCAGCCATTTATTTGCCCCAGAATTCTATCCCAAAGTCTTTCAGAATATAGTCTCTACTCTGGACATCCATCATCCTGAGGTTGAAGAGGCTTCCACTTCCTCTGCACCTGGATCAGGCTATGATGTGGGATCAGTGTTCACTGTTCCCCAGGAACTCCTAACGGGTTTTCCTCTTCCCTCATTCTTGCACCTCAAGAATTCTCAGATCCATGAAGTTCTACAGAATCTCTGAGGAGCATGCTACCAGGTTTCTCCTGCCTGTAGTAGATGGTCCCATAGCAGTCTTAGGCTCGCCCTCTATACTTCCTTCAGACTCCAAGGGGTTTTCCCAGAACCAACAAGCTGGTGGATGTCTCAGCTAGGAGATCCTTTGAAGTGGCCTCGGATGACCTCAGAGCATTGGTCACTGCTTCCCTGGCTTGCCGGGCCATGGTCCTCTGGTGCCGGTGGTTCTCGGAACAGTTTGAGTTCCCCTCAGCTGCCCAGACTGAACTTTGCAGGATAGCCACCACTGCCGCCTTCGCAGCTGCTACCAGTGATTCAATGCAACTGGCAGCCAGGACCAGGGCCTCCTCCATAGCCGTTAATAGGAGCACATGACTCAGGAATTGGGATGTAGACAGCTCGGACCATGGCAAGCTGGTCTCACTTCCCTTTTGAAGGTCCAAGCTTTTTGGCAAGGACCTGGATCCCTTCCTCTTAGAAACCAGTGGTAAAAGGAAGATACTTCCTAGGAGGCCCAAACTTAAAGCCCCCCACATATCACCAAAGGCAACTTTCTTTTTGCTCCTTTTCCCCCCAAGCCACTAAGCAGCCATCTTCCACCAATTTCTACAGAGGCCAGAGCCCCATTTGGCAGCCACGGAGACAAAACCTAAGTTCCAATAACCAAGGTCCTTCACAAATAAGTCCAGCAACAAGCAACAGCAATGACTACCCAGCATCATCTGTCCCCATCGTAGGCGGCCGACTTTCCCTCCTCACCTGCCACTGGCAGACCATCACCATGGACAAGTGGGTAAGGGGCACAGTTCACCTGGGCTACTGCCTCGAGCTTCACCACATTACCCCCAGAACCGTTCATTCAGGTGAAGAGATCCCAATGTCTCCTCAAGCATCTCCATACTTGATCAGCAGTTCAACACCTTCTAGCCATTTCAGCCATCGAATTGGTCCCCTCCCCACAACCAGCTACTCAACCAACCAACAGGAATCCAAGTCATTCCTTTGTTCTTCCATCACAAAGTAAAGTCTACTTCTGTAAAGTATACTGAATAACCTGAATATACTGATTTTTATGGATCCAGGCATACTTTATGTAAATTCTTAAAACAATTAATAGATAACATGGATGCTTTAACAAAAGTGTATGCAGCGATAACAGGTTTTGTGTTTTAAATTGCAAGAAAAAATCAGGAAGAGTTTAATATAGGTATCTCATCTGACTTTCCTCAATATTATCCCAATTGTGGTTCCCTGAAATTTTTTTAAAAATCAGTGGGTAAGAAGGACAACAAATTCCTTTCTGAAAATGTTTGCACTTTAGAAATATTTCTTTATAACATGGTAATAGACAACAATATTCTACTCCGTAAAATGGTAGTCAAAATAATGCTTTGCATAAAAATATTTTGCTCACTCGCAAAATAACAAACTGGAGTGCTCTAAATCTTGAGGATGACAGAAAAAATATGATGTAAACTAATGATAAATGACACAGTTAAGTATCTTATTGAGACTGATGACAAAGACATAACAACAACAACAAAAAGATCCAAAGCCTATAGCCTGAAGCAATACTTGTAAGATTTAGAAGCCAGCAGAAAACTTAAGAAAGCATTAGTTAGAGATTTTCCTACAAAGAATATAAGAAGGAAAAAAAGATTTGAAAGAAAGAAAGAAAGAAAGAAGGAATTAAGAAAGAGAAAGAAAGAAAGAAAGAAAGAAAGAAAGAAAGAAGGGAAGGAAGGAAGGAAGGAAGGAAGGAAGGAAGGAAGGAAGGAAGGAAGGAAGGAAGGAAGGAAGGAAGGAAGGAAGAATACCTTAGATTTGTTTATTTGGGTGAAACAATGCCATTGGTACCAGTAGGAAAATCAAGCTACCAATATTAAGTAGACTTTCTTCTCCTTCCTTTGAAGCCTTCAGAATTATTCTCATCCCATAATTTTTTTGCACTCATGCCAGAAGAACTGAGGCATATCTGGGTTGAAAGGATTAGCTGGTGAAATCACCATTGCTTGGGGGGCATCCAGTGTAAATCAGGGGTCACAGGCTTAATATCTCCCTGAAATCAGCCTCTAAGAATGGAGAACCAGCATACTATCATACCTCCTATTTCTCCTATTTCTAATTTGAAACGGTTCAGAAGGATAATATGATCAATAGTATCAGAATCTGATGAGAGATCAAGGAGGGTCAAGGTAGATACACTACCCCTATCCCAGTCTCACCATAGATTGTCAACAAGCATAAAATCAATGTTTTCTCAGTTATAACCATGTCTGAAACTCAACTGATGAAGGTCCAGATAATTTTCTTCCCTATAGTTCTCTGGAGCCGCAAGCCAACTACCTTTCCTACAAAAGGAAGGTTGGAGACTGGACAAAAATGTCCAGTTCTGCGTGACCCAATGATATATTCTTGGGGAAAAGACAGATAACCTCTTTCAAATCAAACAGAAATACCCTCTCCCACAAAAAAGTATTAACCAACACTTGGATCAAACCATTGTCACCTCTCATGAGGCTTTGTACCAACCAGAAGGACTTGGATCTAAAACACAGATCCTTTCATGATCCTAGTAGGAGCTGGATCAAAGGATGAGAGCTCATCCCGCTCCATGGCAGCACTCTGGTCTCGATCGCAGGCTTGGTAACCTCCAACTTAGTGTATTAATCATGAGAGCCAACATGCTCCATCTCATATAATAGCTTCCAGGGTTGGTGTTTCTTGTAATTATTGAGTATTTTAATTTTGAAAATTCACTATGACAGTGTCATTTTCAAGTTTTCTATTTGGCAGATATGTTGTTTATTTTATTGATTTGTATTGATTAATTTAGAATATTACTGTGGCCACCCATTTACATATGAACTCTAGGCATATATAACAATCAACAGAAAATGATATAATAAATCCTCTATTCGTTAAACAAACAGATTTTGAAATTCTGGTATAATAGCCAAGGCACCATATAACCATACCGACCACGCCTTGCTGGGTTCCAGCCCTGTGGCCATAGAGAAACTAAGCCAGATCTGCTGGATCTTAGAAGGAAATCTGGTTCACAGAATTCACATATAATCAACAAGGCACAGTTCCTCAATCCTACAAGTTGGTGTTGTTTAATAGAGGGCACCTGTGTGGTTGGATCTGGTCCCTAGAGATGGGCAGATCCCCCACTAACTGCTCTTGTGCCATGAAAGACTTTAAAGGTGAGAACTAGAACCTTAATAGCATACTAACAGCCAGTGCAGCTTATGCAACACAAGTATAACTCAGGTAATTCTCACATGTCCAAATATGATGTTGCATTCTGCACCAGTTGGAGTGTTCTTCAAGGACAGTCCCATGTAAAATGCATTGCAGAAATCCAACTGGGAAGTGGCTAAGGCATGGCTGATAGTAAGTTGGTCCTTCCAATTCAGGAATGGTCACAAGCCAAATTTGTGGAAAAGCGTTCCTCAGCGTTTTTCAGCAAGAGCCATTAATTCAGAAAGAGTTTCAAATTCCACACCATCTCTGTCTGGAATTGTGCTACTGTTTCAAAAATTAAACATGGAAGCTCTCCAAACCAGGCACAAAAGAGGTCTAAAACTAGGAGAGTTGGAACTGGTCCAGGAGAAAAGGAGCACAAAACAGTGACCTCAACTTCTCACCTTATAAGCTGGTCTAGAAAGATTCAATGGTGTTGAAATCCACTGCAAAATCCAGAAAGGCAAGGATGGACATATCACACCCATCTCAGGGAATCCGGAGGTTATCCACAAGTTCAACCAATGTCTCTCAGTAACAGCTAGACCCCCATCTGAAAAGGTTGAAAAGGTGAATATCTGTTTCATTCGGGGCCCTTTGAAGCTGAGGGCCTATCACCTTCTCAACAACTTTCTATAAAATGGAAAGGTGGGAGACTACATGAAAGTTATCCATCACTAACTCCAGGCCTAATAGAAGGCAGGCTGAACTCCCCCAGCATCTCAAGTCTAAAGAACTCTACTGCCAACCTGGCGACAGTATCAAGTAGGTCAGACGGGGACAATGCTATCCAGCAGGGAGGCAAGTAAGCTAGCTACAACCTCTTGTGATCCTTACAGGCCAACTTCACAAATATGGTCACATTTTGGGCTGTGTACAGCGCAGTGCCCCTGATTATTACTGGAGATTTCCAGATAATAACAGATACACTCCTGTTCCTGAGTTCTGGCATATCTCAAAGACATATCTCAGAGAGGGAACCCCCTGCATCCAACAAACTTCATTTCAAAAATGCATTTAGATCAGTGCTCTTTTCCAAGAATAAACATGGATGAGGTGATCTTTGTGGCAGGCTAAGTTTTTATTAAGTGGCAGCAGCCAAAGAAGGGGGCTTAGGACTATGTATGGAGGGTGCAGAATATGGAATTAATATTAAAGACCAAGGCCAAGCCATATCTACCACTATATCACCCCATATTTGTCACCATTTCCTGGTGCATACAGTTGTAATGTAAGTCATTGCTATCTTGGAGAGTGAACACAAAGAATAATAGCAATAGCACTTAGATTTATATACTTCTTCACAATACTTTACATCCCTCTCTAAGCAGTTTACAGAGTCATCATATTGCTCCCAACAATCTGGTCCTCATTTTACCAACCTCAGAAGGATGGAAGGCTGACTTGAGCCATTCAGGATCGAACTGCTGGCAGTCAGCAGAATTAGGCTGCAATACAGCATTCTAACCACTGCACCACTGTGGCTCATAAGAGTCAAATAGTGGCAACAGAGAACATATGGATGTTAAGACAGACAAAAAATAAAACAGGATCCAAGGAATAAACCTTTGAAATGTGGTAATACCGCTGGCTATAATCTGGTGGAAATGCTTTTGTAGTAACTGTTCTACACTTTTTTTTTTTTACTTTTCTACAGAAAAGAACAGAGCAATCTGAAAGTTAGAATGTGGCATTATATACATTAGATAATGTAATACACTTAACATTTTCTTGATGTCACTGCCTAAACTTTATTCAAATCTTTGCTTAAAATGTAGTTATTCTTTGCTACTTAAATAATGGACCAGAATGTTTTATCCCTATTCCAAAATGAGAACTTGAAAAAAAATCCTTGGCAATAGTAGGAATGGGGCAGCAGATAAAAAGAAATGAACTAAGAAACCACACCTTGAAGCTCTTGTCCTGGGCCCAGTTCCAAATGGGAGAAATAACAAAAAGAGACATCAAGAAACAATAGATTACTATTGAAACACAGTGGACCAATCTTTCTCTGCTTATTTTGAAGCTATTCTGGTAGATCAGTCGACTAGGATACAGAGAGAGAAGGAGAAAGAGAGACAAACTCAATGCTCCTTAAAAGCAGTAAAATGAGAAATAAAAATGATTATTAGATTTTTGTGCACTAGTCTAAGTCACAATAATTTAAATGATTACAGAAAAGTACTTTGTGCAACTAGATAATTAACATAAAAAGTGCATGTGATGCTGTCATTATTTCTTTTTCTTCCTTTTCATTTTCCCTTTTCTTCTTGACCAATGTGAATCCTTTTCTTGCTTTTTCACTAACGTTTCTTTGTAGAACTGTCTTCTAAAGCTTAGCTGATTTATGTTTCTTCAACAAGATTTGCCTTTCCTTTTCAAATACTTCCTGGGCAGAGGATTTGTTTAGAAAACTGCCTTTTCAAGTCACTGTCAAATGGAAATCATTGGTTAATCTATTTATTAGAGAAGAAGGCTGATGTTGTAGTTTATGGTCACCATGTTTTCCAGTCAGCAGAAAGTGTAGATGAACACAAAGTAACTCTTCAAACGATATAGATCAGGTTGTCCAATCTCAGCAACTTTAAGACTTGTGGACTTCAACTCCCAGAATTCCACAGCCAGCCATGGAGTTGAAGTCCATAGGTTTTAAAGTTGCTGAGGTTGAAAACCCCTGATTTAGGTAATGATAAATCTGGCACCATCTTATAGTTAGACCTTCACTTTTAGGAAGCTCTTTCATACAAAAAGTTAAGGTAGGCATAGCCATCAAACTACATAAATGTTATAATAATAAAATCAGTGATGGGCCCTGAAAAAAATCCTTTCTTAATATGGGACAAATTAATTAGGAGACACTACTGTATTTCTTAAACTGCAAGCCAAATGGATAAACTAAAAAAATGAGTACATTCCCAAGAAAAGCTATAGCATTTGGAGTTCCTTAAGTCAGAAACAAAGGAGAATAAAGGAAGACATGATGGAGGGATATGAAGTTGTGAATATATGAAATAATTTTCAAACTTGATGTCATTCATGTAAATGAAATCCAGGGATATGGAGGGCCAACAGAATTATTTTTTCATATGATGCACAATTAAAATGTGTAACTCTGCTAGCGGTTGCAGCAATAGTAGCCAATCTGGATGGTCTCTCAAATCTCTACAAACTGGGATTTTCTTGGATCCATTCTCCATGAACCTTCTGTCACTGCTGGAAAGCAACAGTAGAAGACAGTTACTGCTTCACAGTCCAATCTCATAAGCTTCCTAAAGATATCTGGCGGGCCACTATTTGCCACAGAATGCTAGGTTTGAGAGACTTAAAGCCTGGCTAAAAAAAGCTTATATTCTTCTGGCCTTCTAAAATTCTTAGATACCAACAGAGTATCATCTTTACACGTCAATGCACTATTTCCTTTCTTTGGTCTATTTTGATGTTCTACATCGGACCCTTGCTTACTATATGGCAGAGGTGGATGAGTGGAGAAAATACTGGTTAACAGGGCCAAAAAAATATTATAATAATTTATTTTCTTGAGCTTCAGCACAATACAAACATGATTAGGATTGTCTCACTCTGGAGGTAATAAAAGATCCCCATAGAAAGCAAGGAGCAAATTAAAAAAATGTCTAGCACGAGCCCATGGTCTGATTCATTAGAGCTTTTCTTATATTCTAATTTTTCTGTGTTGCTATTGCCTTGAGAGCACTGACAGAACAATCTATCTTAGTGCTTTTGTGATTTGTAGCAGTGTTCTGTGTATATATGTCACACACAAGCAGACATAGATCTGTGGTAAATCTTGCAAGAAGCATATGGATTAGCATACCCTAAAAATAAACAAAATTAGATGGGAATGTGAGCATGTATTCCATCCCATTATTCATTGCTATTCATTAATTCTCTACATGATGTCTAAGCAGAGGGATCAACAGGATTTCAAATATAATCAATTATTAAAATGAGGAGCTCTAAATTTGTTAGGTGGCAGTGGGTTTGGTGTTTCCATGTGCACTTCTAATTTCTGCTTGTATAATTGTCTGCTCCAATCCCTTTCATCTTAACCTTTTCTCCCCTTTTAAATAGAAACAAGATGCAACAGAAGTAGATCCAAATGAAAGAGAATTTGTCAGATTCTGGTGAATGAATGATTAATGGCTTGCTTATCATGACCCTAAGACTTGGTGAGACTTAGAATATAGAATAGAAGAAAGGATTAACGTTTAATACTGACAGTACAATAATGATAAACTAGCCATTGATGTGCAAAACAATAGGCACCAATCAGGTACTTTTATCATCTGCCTATGAAGAGAAAAGGACTGAAAAGCATCTCCTTTACAAAAGGAGTTCATTGTTGCCTTACCAAACATCAATGAGTAACTTGAGCAGGCTTGCCTACACAATGTGATAAGGAATAAAGAAATGTGTGTATGATGTAAGAATGGAGGGAACAAGATTTTCTAGAGTTGGCATTAACACCGCTAGGTTGCAAAACTCTAAACAACCTCTAGATGGAAGCAAAGAACGGTCCAGGTTTTTCTATTATCCAGAAGACTTTTGGATTTGTACAGTCTGGGTATTGTATGCCTTAATGTCTAGTAATAGATTTTAATTTTGGAGAGGATACAAATGGACTTATTGACATGACAAGTAGGCAGTAGTAAGCAAAATTAAGTCACAAGAAGGGAAAACCTAAAGTAGAATAAAATGAGGAGGAAGAAAATCTGACATTCTCCAAGTCCCATCTACTAAGCCAAGGGTCTTCAAAGTTGGCAAGTTTAAGACTTGTGGATTTCACCTCCCAGAATTCCTGAGCCGATATGACTGGAGGAGGAATTTTGGGAGTTGAAGACCATAAGTCTTAAAGCTGTCAAATTTGAAGACCCCTGTACTAAGCAGTGCTATCTAGTGGGATGTGGACCTTCTCTGTGCCAATGCTAAGCCCTTGGAACATCATACTTCACTATCAGCACTTTTTGGTCCTGACCATGCTGGTATTTTGAAAAGCCTTGAACACTTGACGTTCCTCTAGTTCAAGCCCATAGTTGGAGTGAACCCATCACTGTGAATTTCTCTGACTTGATGGTGGTTATATGGTTTGGATTTCATTGAGCTATCCTTGAATCATAAGTTGTTATTTATTCTATTGATTTTAATCATCTGCTCTCAGTCCAGAGATGGTGGCTGTATAAACTGATATAATAAAAAAAACCCAAAGTGAAAAGCATATGTTTTAGATCTACTCAGAGCAAGGGATGCAAATGGCTAAGCAACTGCATTTTTTCCCTCTTATGTTCAGTGTAATATAAACATAGGATATATTACTTGTGATTTCTAGAGAATTAAACAATTGATGTAGAGCTATGCAGAACAGGGGCATGTGATGCAAAAATTGGTATGCAGTGAAAGAAATAAGAAAGAAAGAAAGGAAAGAAAGAAAGGAAAGATCTTTTTGTGTCTTCCTTTTATATTAAAACAGACAGACAGATCAGGATGC
Source organism: Boaedon fuliginosus (assembly GCA_027560395.1). Classification (NCBI taxonomy): domain Eukaryota; kingdom Metazoa; phylum Chordata; class Lepidosauria; order Squamata; family Lamprophiidae; genus Boaedon; species Boaedon fuliginosus. Next base: position 78,997 of record JANHGC010003829.1, on the reverse strand, counting down.
TTCAGTCATCCTTAATACACAGCAGCTGCACTAGAAGCTGTCATCATAGGGCTCATCCAATTCATTATCAGTCCAAATGCAGAGAAAATGCTCCAAGGAAAAGCTATTCACCGGTTTTGCAATCATTTTCTGTCCCCCTTAAAAAAAAAAGAATATAGCATGTTATTTTAATTGGATTGGGAGTCACTTATATTAGGAGACAATGCACAGTGTGAGGCGGCATTCCAGCAGTGCTGGATAAGGGCCATCTCTGTAGGAAGTCAGAAAGCAAAAGGCATGTAGCATCAGCTATATATGTGCATTTCTGCACTCTGCAGACAGTTTTCCTATTGGAGAACTACCACAAAAGCTATCCTTTGCTAGGAGACAATCATTCACACATCCCCCCCACCCCCAAAAAAATTCAAGGTGGTGCTACAAAGCTATTCTTGTAGATTAGTTCCCAAAAGAAATACAAAAAGAATAAGTCCATGAGTTTTTACAATAGGTTTGCAAAAATGAAGAGTTGGAGAAAAAGTGGTTGCTTGTAACATGCATAAGAACTCACCTTTACCTCTTTTTTTAATTTTTTTTATTATTTTTCCAAACCAAAAACAAACATATCTTATGTCTAGACAGAGTTGTTTGGGTTAAAATTATACATCAGTTAATCATATTGTCCATATTCATTCCATAAAATCATTACATTTCATATTTATAACTTATTTAAAAAGCATCTTTATAATTATCATCTTCTTTATGTTTACCATTTCAGTTATACATCCATTTCCCCCTACATTCATATTATCTTTCTTATAAAAGAGGAAGTGTTTACTGCATCATTAAAACCATTTGTTGGGAAAAATCATCAATTTGAATTTAACATACATTTTTATATTTCATTATCTCCATACATTCATAAAATTCTAAGTCATTGTCTTTTATTTAATACTGTCTCATTATAAATATCATCATAATCTCAAATCTTAAAATTAATTTCCAAAATTAAAACATTCTCAATTAATTTAAAAATTAAAAATTTTTAATATCCTACACATCTTATTCCCCTCTCAATCTCTTACATTTTATTCCATTTGCTAAAAAGGAGGGCAACGGAAAAATATCATATATGTTTAGCTAATTAAGACCCTGATAACTCTTCACATCTCTCAAGCATTCTTAAAAGTTATAACACACCAATTATGCATCATTACTCAAAAGTAAATACATTAACCTGACCTGCAGAATTAATTTCCCCCTTATTTCCCCACTTTCATTTTATAAACTCCCCCTAAAAATTTTCTTTAGTTTAACAACACGAACCACAGTGGCTACTCACAATAACCCGAGAAGCATGCACACAGCAGTCTAGAGTGGCCAATAGGAGCTGAACAGATTCCAGTTCTCGAGTTGACGAAGTATGTTAGATTGTACCCATGTCAAAAACAGCATTGGGAATAGAGAAAAAAACATTAAAATGTCAATTTCGACTGAACAGCTGATGACAACTCAAAATTCCTCAGCAGGAATGGGGATGAAAAGAAAGGATTATCCTATGGACATGACATAAAAATAATCATTCTACATGGGAATCAAAATGATTATTTCTACCATGATAAAATGAATGTGAGTTTAAATACAATGGTATGAAGAAAGGCATAATGTTTTATTACGGCATCTTCATGCTGTAGTTAGGATATGTGAGGATGATACATAAAATGGCAAACCTATCTCATACATGTGTACCATGGACACACATGCCACAGACAAAGATCTTTTTCTTGAAAATAAATGATTTTTAAAATATTTCCATCATCTTAAAGGGAAATATTCTCAAGTTCTCAGAAAGAAATGCTCCTAAGTTCTTACTGAGTTTTATATTGACTAATATAAAACTGCTTCACTAAATATGATGATAAAATTTCTTTGGGAGAAGAATAATACTCAGGATTAAAATGCTGTATCTTCTCTTTTTAAAAACTGTCACATCTCAGTTTTTTCACCCTACCACAAGTGAAAATGAAAAAGCAATATTTTTCTATAGTTATAAAATAGGGAACTGAGCCAATGATAATATAGAGCAGAAACAGTTAACTTAGAACTTTTTACTGTAACTAATTTGAATGATAGTTTCTATAATCTCTTATCATTGGTCATGTGATTAGAGTTTATATGAATTATAGGCCATACTGGGCCTGTCTTCACATAATATAGACCTATTGGCCAACAGTTGGTTTTTT
>JANHGC010003828.1:28688-43622 GCA_027560395.1 Boaedon fuliginosus | reverse complement strand
GTGCAGAACATAGAAACGTCCACAGTGGAAATATTTGCTGGTAAGAATTATATATTCTTGAACTAGGTCAGGTCTTCACATCCAGTAAAAAAAAGATGCTGCAATGAATTAATCTGCCTGGGTAGTACCACCATCTTTGAACAAAATGGATACCCATCAAACTTTATCAAAAAGGGCCTGACCACTTAATCCACTTTAGTACAATCAATGTATGAAAAAGATAACACCACCATACATAAAGAACATTTCAGAAATCGCCAATAAATTATTACAATTGCACAGCATCACCGTAACACCCAAACCAACCAAAGCCCTCAAAATATCTTAAGTAAATCACAAGACTCAGATAACCCAAGAAAAAAAAACAGGAGGCATCTACAACATGCAGTCTAAGAACTGTAATAAACACTATATAGAACAAACAGAAAAGATTTGCATAGTGTATCCATGAACATCAACTAACAATTAAAAACATTAATCCCACAACACGAGGAAAGATTCAGCCACTGCTTCAACTGGGAAATTGGCAATATCCTATATCAAGCTAGATTAAAAAAAAAAGCTAAGGAATTCCTGGAGGCTTGGCATTCAGACAAATCAGTCATCAACAAGACACATAATTTATACATCATTTAAAAAAGACAAAAAAAACCCAACAAACTAAAAAGGAAACAAAAAGACCAGAACACATCACTGTGAGCACCCTACATCCAGATAAGCAGGAATTAACACCAGGAAACAATTAAGCAAACAGAAATGATATCTTAATCAAGGAACTATCAAAAAGAATATCACACCACCACCAATGCTGTATATAAGCAGAAAGCAAACTCTACACTGTGCTGGCATCATGCTAATCGCATCATTCAAGGAATTCCAGCTGGCAGGGTCCAAAAGAGGAGCCTTTCCAGTCACGGCTCTGGTCCTTTTGACATCATACTTTCTAAGTGAGATCCGCACCAACTTTCCTGACCTTCTGTAAAGGCCTTTGCCAGTTGACCTGGGGCCCCAACATGGAGGGGGGATGGGATAACTCTGGAGATTATTATCAGACTAATGGAGGAGACCCATGTTCTTTGGGTTCCTTCTTGCCTTCCATCATTTAATGATAAATAGTTTATTGCACAGTCAGCCAGATGTTCAGACTGGATTTGGCATTTCTATGCACTTATTGAGTCCTTCCCAAGGACCTGGGATAGTGAGATGAGTACTTGATGCTGTTAGATGGTGTCACAGGGTGTAAACTGTTCCATGTACAGCTGCCTTTTGCAATTGACTGATAATGAATTTGTCAATGCTAATGTTCAAATGTTTGTAGGATGCACCCAAGACATCTATGACTATTGGTACTAGCTTTGCTTTTTTTTGCCACAGTCATCCTATTTCTATTTGCAGCTCTTTGTATTTTTTTTATCTTCTCGAGTTCTTTCTCTTCTGTTATCTCCAGGTACTGCTATGATACTACCCAGACTTTTTTTGTGGTTTTCTTAGCAACAATTGCAAACTCTGGGGTGTTAACAATAGCTATAAAACTTAGACTTATATACAGTGCTTTGCATCCCCTCTAAGCAGTTTACAGAGTCAGCATATCACCCCAACAATCTGGGTCCTCATTTTATCAAGCTCAGTAGGATGGAAGGTTGAATCAACCTTGAGCTAGTCAGAATCAAACTCCTGGCAGTGAGCAGTGAGTTAGCCTGCAATACTTCATTCTAACCACTGTGCCACCACGGCTCCTTATTATGTTGTGGGTTATGTGGCAGATGCCTGTCTGTCCCAGAGCATTTAGCTTCTTAATTTTCTATTACTTTTTCAATTTTCTGGCCCCACCAGTTCTTGATTGCAGGCAAATGGTATTTCTTGCAGATCTTCCAATGCAACATTGTTGCTACTTTATTGTTGTTTACTGTCAGTTTGTGCAATTTTCTTGCAGTAGCTAATCACGTGGTTCACTATTTCAGCTTCTTTGCAGAGGCAACAGTTGCTGTCTGTTGCTGTTTTCTCAATTCTGGCTTTGTATGTATTCTTAAGGGTTGGTCTTATGCAGCCAGAATTAGCTCATGTCTCTTTTTCAACTTTCCTGCTCTTAGGCTTTGCCAGGTTATTATCTATTTCCCCATTATTTTTTAAATGTATTGGCCACATAATGCTTTGTCTTCCATGCCTATTTTTTGTTGTTCATTTGGTCTTTCTTGCAGGCCGAGTTTGGTCTCTCCAAGACTCAATAAACTTTCCTGGTATTCTAGCTTTATTGTATTTCTTCACTATCCTTCAAATATTCTTCAAATGCCATTTTTTCTTCTTCAGTAGTCTGACTTGCAACATAATGCCCACATATTTTCTTTGGTAAGTAGAGTGGGTCAACATTGCTATGTAGATTAATTCATTGTTATTATTTTTCTGGTCTTCCTATCTGCATTTTTCAATTCTACTTGGCCAGTCCACTATTGTTTATCCATTAAAAATTTAATAAACAAACAAATGAACCTGATTATGATTATCTTAAACAATTTAAGATATACCACTGTGATACAGCATGTCCATTACATTTCCAGATCTTAATTTTTCTTGCAATGAAATTTTTTTATATATACAGGAGATACACAATTCTACAAAGAAAGTTTTTATATTTCTTTCACAATTCTCTTTAATATTTTATGATTTAAAATTTGAAAATGGCATCTTTGTAGCTCAGTTCTGCCCTACTTTAAGATGCAGAAGAGGTACTTCTCAACTTACAACCACAATTGAATGCCAAATTTCTTTGCTAAGTGGTATTGGTTAAGGGAGTTTTGCTCCATTTTATGACTTTCTTGCCACAATTGTTAAGTGAACTACTGCAGTTGTTAAGTTAGTAGCATGATTGTTAAATGAAACTGGCTTCTCCATAACTTTTGTTTGTCAGAAGGCTGCCAAAAGTGGTCACATGTCTCCGGAACACTGCAAATGTTGTAAATATGAGTCAGTTGCCAAGCATCTGAATTTTTATCATGTGACCATGGGGATGCCGCAATGGTCGTAATTGTGAAAAACAGTCATAAGTCACTTTTTCAGTGATGTTGTAACTTCGAACAGTTACTAAATAAACTGTTAAGTCAAGGGCTTCCTTTATGTGATTTACTTACATTGATTTCCAAAGGAAAGTGTCTATGGTAGTGGTGGCGAGCCTTTTGCCACCCTGCATGCCGGAAGTCCATGTGCACACGGGCCCGTGCATGGTTGAGACCACCCTGTGCTCTCCTGCCCTCCCCTTTGCTTTGTTTGCTGATGATTGGAGCAGCTGTGTTTCTGCTCTCGAGATGTGCTTGCATATGCGTGTGCGGGGGGTCAAGCGTCCATGCTTGGAGGTGGGGGTCGCACATGCCCATGCATGCATGACCCTCCGCACTCCCCTGCCCCCATGTATGCATATGTAACCCACTTCCACCCCCGCTCACATGCGCACACATTTCCAGAGTTGGAACACAGATTAGCTATGCTTCCAGGAAAGGTATGAGACACCGCTATGGAGCTCAGGTGGGTGGGCGGGCCCACTTCAACGACGGTGTGTGTTTCCAGATGGATGGCTCTGCGTGCCACTTCCAGCCAGCGTGCCATAGATTCGCCAACACGGGTCTATCGAGATTCTCAGTCATCTAGGTCATGGCTTTCCAAAGATGCTTTTCTGAAGAGGACTCTTATTTTCTTTGAAGATGTTACCTTTCTCATCCAAGAAGCTTCAGTCAGAGCTGAAGAAGCTTCTTGGATGAAAAATGAAACTTCTTCAAAGAAAAACCACAAAATCCAGTTGCCTCTTGAAAAAGCATCTTTGGGTTTTCAAAGGAAATGCATCAACGTGAAACTTAAGCAACATTTGCAACAATGACTAAGTAATTAGAATTCAATACATTCCAAATTTAACCTGTAAGAATGACCAACCTAATACTCTATTTTGATATGCTTAGGGGTGTTATGACAGTTATATTTGCTTTCTAAATTATGACTATTCCTATAAACTATTAGGAGGAAATAGATGTTCTTCTCAAATAAGCTTAGCATTAAAAACAAAGGGAAAAAATTACCGCACTGAAGTACCTGAAGAGGCTTTTAATTTATCCTATACAACACAGAGGAAGGTGTTTTATGATTTTGCTGCCATCTATTCTAGATGTCCTTTTCTTTTGTAGGTCAATTCATAGTTCAAAAATCAATACATTTATGCTTCAGGAATAAGATTTATTGTTGTAACATTACAGAATGGTTGACAGTCCTTGAAGTATCTTACTAAGAAAGGGTCTAGTTTGTACGAAAGAATCAGGATTTAGAAATATTCCCTTCGAATACGCGTCATGGCTGATGGAAGACATCGCAACGAACAAGCATAGACAACCACCACCATGAATAATGAAAACCTGGTGAGTTGACTGGTCCTTCAAAGGTTTCTGGAAAAGCAAAGAACAGAAGATTGCCCACAAGTGTTGTGAATGGCAGCAGTCTCCCATGGGTTTGAGCACCAAGAGACAACTTTGTTCTCAGTAACAGTTTAATCTTTATAAGGCACACTAAGCCAGCCAAACTCACTTTCTAATCACATTCAGAAATATTCAATTTAACAATGCTATTGCTATTAGAGATCTTCAAAACAGTGAGTTTAATTATACATCTGGTGAGTTTTATCGTTAGATTTAACAAATTTTAAACAGAGATTTAAGAATTTAAAATAATATATAATTGACAGAAAGCGCACACGTGTACACACACAAGAATTTTGGTATAAGAAAGTTTTAAATGGAGCTGTAAGGTTTGAAAAAAATAATAATTAAATAATATATTTATAGGAAATGACTGAAATGGAAGTAAACTCACATTAGAAACTGTGGCTTGATGAAAGTGGAAAAGGACACTAGAGGGAACTAAAGGACCAAATAGAAATGGCTAAGCTAAAACTTTTGGCTACAAATGACTAATGGCTATAACTTTTTGTTGTCTTGAAGAGTTTTTGAAAGATAGACTTAAATATTGATAATTAATATCTCAAAAGGGATACAAATTTCAATGAATATATGTTTAGAAGATAAAAACAAGTTTAAGAAAAAATTATCTTATATAAACATTACAAAGTTTTTAGGTATGAAGGACAAAAATTAAAATTATTAAAATAGGAATACAATAAACAAATCTAGAAAAATATGTTTCATTGTAATATTAAACAAGAGTGAAAGTGTAAGTCAGACACAAGCAACCAGAGCTGCTTATAAATAATTGAAGTAAAAAATGTATTGACTTCTATGTTGTAAGAATTTTCCTAGACTGCTTGCCTTCCCCTGGGAATGATCAAATAATAGAGCTTGGGGGAAGTCAAGCTTATGCCTCTTGCAGCAGTACAAGGACTCTAAGCTAAGTCTACCCCTTCAAGCCCACTTGGTATTTCCCAACAGTATATTAGCTTATTCTCATTCAGATGAAGCTGGAAACCATTTATTTATTATTTTTGTTATTCTTCTTTTTTCTGTACCTTTTGAACTTGTCTTTTTATAAATGAATATATTCTTATTTATTCTTATTTAATTATTAATTTATATGCTGCCAAACTACCGTGGGACACAGGGCAGCTCACAGATATAAAAACATAATAAAATCGCAATGAAACAATATTACATCATTAAAGCATTAAAACATTAAAACATTTAAAAAACCAACAGCATACACTCAGTTATACAATTCATATATCCATACAGGAGGATTTAGTGGCCCCAGGCCTGCTGGCACAGCCAGGTCTTAAGGGCCCAGCGGAAGATTAGTAGGTTGGGGCGGTCCCCAAGGGGAGGTGGTTCCAGAGGGTTGGTGCCACCACAGAGAAGGCTTTCCCTTGTGGGCCCACCAGATGGTATTGCTTAGCTGACGGGACCCGAAGGAGGCCACTCTGTGGGATCTAACAGGGTGCTGGGAGGCATGTGTGGAAGGAGACAATCACGAAGGTACTCCAATCCTAAGCCATGTAGGGCTTTAAAGGTCATAACCCACAATTTGAATTGCACCTGGAAAGCTACGAGAAGCCTGTGCAGCTTGCAGAGGAGAGGGTTTTATGTGTGAATCAAGGTACACCCTTAATCACTCGTGTGGCTGCATTCTGGACTAACTGAAGCTTCCAAATGTTTTCAAGGGTAGCCCCAAGTAGAGCACATTTTTTATTATGTTTATTAATATCAGGCCAAAGAAATCAAGAAGAATATGAGTAGTTACTTTAGAGTAGTTTCTTTAATCATATCAGCCTACAGGTAGAAATCTTACCAGACTAAAGTATTTAACTGTATAAACAATTTGATATACTCTGCAAACCACTTGATGGAGGAATGCTTTTGCCCTTTTCCTACATATCAAAGGTTCCAAGCTATGTTATGTCTTTGCTCTCTGAAAATCATCCCCTCCCTTTTGTGATTCTAAATTATATTACATCATAACTAAAAATTTCAATAAAATTACTTATAAAAAGGATTTAGAATATTCAGATGACCTATTTAGATGTATATGTATATGTATATGTATATATATATATGATGTCATGTACCAAATTGCACTAATTATAGGAAATATTTAATATAAATTATTAATCTAAGCTATATTATCAACTACAAAATCAGACTGCTTAACCTGAAATAGTTTCTCTCTAAAGTCAAGAATTCTTATTAATAACTGACCACAGAACTATAAAAATATTCTTAAATTTCATGGGAGAATATTGACTATTTTTTTGAGTTTCCTTTGAAGATCTAGTACTGATATATTCAGATAAATCTTTACCACTGATTTTGATTTTTTTTTAATGAACCGACATCAACTTTTAAAATTTACGGCCGAAGATAAATTATTTATTATTGGACTACTTGATCTGGAATGCGAAAGTCCAGATGGCCACTAGATGACAGTTAAGAACTGTCATATGCTTCATTGAATTTTTTTTCCAGCCCAAAAGTGATAGTAATTTTCTAGACAAGTAGAGCAATTTAATAAAGTATGTACAAAAGCGAATCTGCATTTTGAAGTATGTACAAAAGCTAATCTGCATTTTAAAAACTCGAATACATTTAAATAGCCATTGAATGAGTCAGTATTAATTACTTTAGGATACTGTGTGTTTACTTATGTTAGCCAAGCAGCTGTTGTAGATTTTGTAATTGTTATTTTATACTGGACTGTATTATGTTACTTTATCTTAAGTTGCGGTGAGTAGATATTGAAGATGCAGGAAATCAGCACAAAATGTAATGTTATTTTTTAAGTAAATAATTCAGTTGTTTTTTTTAGCCAACACCCAAGGTCAATATTCAGTTTTCAATCACTGACATAATGAAGTATTTTTCGTTTTAAATACTTAAGGGAAATTCAGACACCAAATCCAAATTGCACAGAATGATATGCCTATAACTGGCATTTAAATACTTAATGTATTATCTGTCCTAGCTTGATGTGAATCCTCACACAAAAAACTTGGGAAGTGTATATACCTAATTATCCAGAAGATAATGTATGCAATACCAATACTTTATTTTATAGAAGTCATGTTTAGAGTTATCAGCAAATTCACTTCTTGCCAAGAAGCATCTAAGAGATCCATCAAAAATCTCTCATCAAAAACACATGGATATGTTTAATAATTCCGCTAAATTAATGTAGTTCTAATTAATGTAATCCTGTACAAATTAATGTAGTCCTCTAAAAGATAAGTAGAAAGTAAGAATAGGTGGTCAGTTCTCATGCTGTTATGGAGGGGGAATCCCAAATACTTCACATTAGCTTTTTCATTAGTTTATTTGAAATGAGATGCAAATAATTTGACAGATATGAAACATTTAAGACAACACAAAATATCTGGTGATTAGGACAGGCATTCTAGCATGAGAAAATATGAAGTGATGAATAAGGTTAAAAAATCTACAATATATTTGTGGTACCTGAGCTATTGATGGCAGAGCAAAAAATAGAATTTAGGATGGTACAAAGCAACATAAAAAAGAGTAATACACTGAGCAAAAAAGAGAGTAACACTCTCATAACCTTTGCACAACTCTGTAATCAAATACGCAAGAAGTTTAGGCTTTGGCTCCTATCAATTCTAGTTGGTGGCAAGGTTTACAGGAGCGGTCTGAAAATGTAGAATTGTTGAAAAAATTACTTGCCAAATGGATATATTAGTTTGAACAGCTGAATTTAACTGAAGGTAACATGAAAATTTAATTCTCACACCTCTTTACCTCATTAAAGGTAATTATTGATAGTGAAACCAGGAAAATGTATCTTTCAAAGGTTTTCCTTTATAGTTATATTTTAACAATTCAACATATACTAAGTATGTTCTAAACCTGTTTTCTAAATTATGAGTTGAGTTTCCTTTCACTTATTTAAATTCAAAACTGAAGATGATATATAAAATGTATATTTTCCCAGATGTACCATGATTCTCAGTACTGTATTAACTTTCTGGAAACCTCTCAATAAAATTTTAATTCACCCATATCCTATAGCATGATAATCTACTGTAACAACTTCTTGTAATGTTCTTGCAGAATATTATTAACGTTACCACATTATAAGCAAGTTATGACATTACTATTATAGACATCTGTTTATGCAATCAATTATCAGAAGCAACCCTTCAGATCTGCTCTCTTCTCTTGAAAATATAACAAATATAGACTTAATGGAAAGTTTTCATGCAGAATTATTTCTTTTTCATAAAAAAAGTCTGTAGAACTTTCAGCAAAGCAGTACAAACTAATATTTATGTAAAATAAAACTCATAAAAATAAAATTTATACAATGAAAGGTTAATTATTATCCTACTTTTTATTTCTCTAAATACCTATCTGTATTTCAAGAAAAAAGTAAGAAAATGACTACTTTAGAATCAGAGGCTAAATTAGCTGACTTCCTCAAACCTCCATATTCACGTGCGGTATGAGCAAATATGTATGCAGATATATACATTCCTCTCTGCTCAAGGCAGATCATCCATTATATTTCTATGTATAGCATTGTCAGATTAGTCGCAAAACCACTAGTTGGCTACCGGTTTAGCCTACAGCAGTGTTTCTTAACCTTGGCCTTTTCATGAGGTATGGACCTAAGTTCCAGAATTCTCCAGTCAGCCATGTTGGATGGGGAATTCTGGGAATTGGGGGTCCACATCTCTTGAAAGGGCCAAGGTTGAGAAATAGTGGCCTAGAGTTTGCGAAGTCAATTTATATGTGATGTGAAAGTTGTCATTTTACTCAAGTTAAGGAAGTATTATGTTTTGCACAGCACTTTTGTATGAAAGTTAATCTTGCCCAAGCATTTTCAATATAAGCATTCAGTGAATTCCCCTGGTCTACAGCAATGTTTTTCAACTTGTGGTCCATGGACTTCTGGGGGCCACAATGTCATCCCAAGGGGTCTACAAAGGTTGAAGAAATGATTTAAATCTTGATTTAAAGTCTTGGTGGGAGGGTTGTGATCATGGTCTGTGGACCACAAAAGATATTTAAAGGAGGGAGGATTTGTGATGAAGAAAGGGGTGAGAACCACTGGTCTATGGGATTTAGAACACAGTTCCAGATGTCCTGGGAAATCTGGGTGCAGGAGAGAAAAAAAACATCAAACATCAAAACACAGCTGAAGGACTTGTACAACTTGACATCTGCTGCTGCAGCATCTGGACTGCAATAACAGAATACTCCAGTGGGCATTGTTCTATTTTGATAGCAAGAGCCGTTCACTTCTACTACACCATGGGTTTTTTTAAGTTAGCCTTTTAAAAAATGTGTCCTGAATTTCTTCATATTCAAAATTTTAATGCATATTAAAAATAAACTGGGTTACTAATCTAGAATTAATGTTAATGTAATGAATATTGTTGTAAATTTTGATTATAAATTTACAAAGATATTTGTACCCTGATGACACACTGTTTAATTGAAGATGGTACTATTATATTAAAAATATATAAATATATATATATATATATATAAGAAAATAAAAAATAAACTGGGATAAATGCAAAAACAGGCATTCTAAATCATCAAATACTTGGCAACATTAATTTATCAGAACAGGATGAACTTGGTAGCAATCTTTTTTCTTTCCTTTTTTACAAATCCATAATTCCTGCTACCTGTTAAGAAGCACAAAATGATTTCTAAGTCCTTGTGCTTAAAAGGTAGGTAAAATGAAGTAAATACAATGGTCTACAGTTCTGGGATGATGTATATCAGGCCCATGACTAATTTGCTGGAAAATACATGTTTATCAAGTAAGCATGCAGAGAATTGTTCCAAAGGCACTTCACATTTTAAGTGTGAATGAAAGATATTCTTGATGCTAAGAAATATATTTTTATCCCTCATCTTTTTTGAAGAACCATTTGAAAAACTGAAAAGGACTTCATATACAAAGTACTTGGGACAGGAGATGAGGTTTGAATTTGATGCATTAGCAAGTTTCAAGATGAATCTTGAAAATACTTCAGTATCAATGTAACAAATAAGAATAGCATGTTATTTCAAAATAATTATGTGAAGACATAGAATGAAATTTAAAAAAAAGATATGTCAAAATGGGACAAATTACAATTGCCATGTTGGTAACATTTCTCTGATTAAAGTCAATGTTTTAACTAGATTGTTATTTTTGTTCCAGACAATACTTATTTTGAAAACTGATGTACCATTTAAACAATGGCAGAATATATATCTAATTTTGTACAGAGGGAGCGAAAACCTGAGTTAAATATAAGGTGCAACAAGATGGAAAGAAAAGAAGACGATTTGGCTAGAAGACTTGAAGCTAAATTTTGTGACCTGTTGTTTAGTTTGGATGAAAAAATGGATATTGTTAAGGCATAGAATGTTATTGGTTCTAGAAGGCCATAATTTGAGATTTGAATGGCATGGGTACCTATGAAATGATAAAGCTATGATGAATGTAGTTTAAAAATCATTATTAGACGGGCCATTTATTCCATACTGGAATAAATATAAATTTGGGGGTTTGCCTGAAAACTTCTTTGTAGCTTTTAGCCAAGGAAGCATTTTATAGATGAGAAATGACAAGTAAATATAAATTGTTAACTTACCATGATGTGCTAGAGTTTTCTCAAAGGATTGTAAAAATCAAACTAAAAGAAGTGTCAGTGGTTTTTAGAAAGATTTAAAGTGGATTTTTACTGTAAACTGCCCAAAGCCACTTAGGTAAGATAGACAATGTAGAAATTTGATATATAAATAAAGACTTTATGGTTACAAACAAAGTAACACTGTGTTACAAATAGAATTATGTGCTAATGAACATGTTATTGTTAAAATGTAAAACTTTTGTTGAAATATGAGACCGAAGAAGAACAAGTAAAAGTCTGTATGATAAAATGACATTTGAGACCTAGTTGGTATCGAGACTGAGAGCTTTGAGATATCAATTGGCCATCAACTGGCCATTTGTTCAAAATTCACCCAGTCCTGAGTAGCATTTCTGCCTCAGAAAGGAGGACTTGAAACCCACAGCAATCCACTTGCACTTTGATTTGTCATGTTCACAAGCAAATTTACAGCTCTTTTTATGGAGATGAGTTAAACATTCAAATGTAGCTGCTTCCATTTAAATACAATAAGGACGTGCACTAATCCACCTAGCTTTTAAAAGGATGAAAGCTGCTTCCCTTCAAATACTATTCTGGAGAGTCTTTAAAAAGGACTTATCCACTGTTTGATTTGAATCAATAAACATTTTATCTGCTGCCATTAAATGTTAGACTAAGAGGCATGGCTAGAACCTCAACCATTGCAAGAGGAATCACTAAGAGAGGATAGCAAGAGTTAATTTTTCATACTGATAAAGTTTAAGTACAAAGGATCATCTTGGTATTCACTTCTCAAAGAAATTTAAGCTCAATGCTCATTACTCCTTGCAGAACACCCACCATATAAACATGGCCAGAATCCAAAAAGTTACTTTAGCAATCTTAAGGCTCAAGCACACCTGGCAAGATTTTGACTTTTGATTTTCTTTGAAATACACATCTTTATGTTATAATGCAAAATGGTTTTGAAAGATTTCTCAATGCCAATATGGAATGAAGGATTAGTGTTGATGTTAATTTCTCTTTATTTGCAAGGAGAAAAATCCAGTTTTAGTATCTGGTTTCAATCTAATAAACAAATGCCATTTTCCCTTACAATGCAGCCAGTGAACTAAATCTTGCTGTACAATCTTTTGAGTTACAGTTATTGTGAGAACCTATTCTTAATATACTTTCATTAAAAAAAATACCTACAAAAAAGAGACAAGTAGTTTCCCCACAATTGATAAATAATGTGACATAAAGTCAATCCTGACTCTTAATAATCATATAGAAATATTTCTCCTTGACAATCGGTCCCTAATCTGGTTTTCAAGTCCTCCAACAGTGCATTTTAACAGACTATATCACCTTGCTGCTGGTTGTCTTCTCCCTTTCTATTTTTCACAAAAATATCTCAATGTCTATTACATACAGTAAGAATGATGATAATCTTATTACATAGTGATGCACATGGTTTTCCCTGTGTACTTTATAGAAACAAAAGCTGGATTTTGAAGAAAATCAAAAGGTTGAAAAAGTATTGATGCCTTTGAACTTTGCATGAGAGAAGAATACTGTGGATAACTTAAAAAACCCAACAAACAGTCCTCAGTCCAAATCAATCCAATGTGGTGGATCCAGGAGAGATAATTTTCAGGGCAGAAATGATGCACCTCAAATTATCATCCTCAGAACACTATATGAAGTCATGATTTTATTGAAAAGTCTGTAATGTTGGGAAGAGTGGAATGAAGTTGAAAGAGGACAACCAGACCAGGAAAGCTGATTAGAGGCCTCATGAAAAATTGGGACTGTTGTGAAGGGCCACTGCCATTGGCTCAGCCCCCAAAACTCCCCCCCCCATAACATAAAAATATTTTTTATTTCATAAAAATATGAAAAAATAAAAATAAATAAAAATAAACATCATCCTATCCCACTACTGCCCAACCTCTTGTTCCTACTCCCCTGCCATTATCACCACGGGCCATACAGGGATAGCTGATGTGGCCCACAGGCCGTAAAATGATCTATATGGTTGCTAAAAGTTGACACTAACTTAATGGTCTGTCAATTATATCAATCAATTACATAAGGAAAATATGTGTTTCCAATCTCCCAAGCAAACATAGAGAATAACTTTGCCTAGATATTCAGGGTAGCAGTTAGTTGATTTTGATACTAATTTTAATCCCAGAAAACTGGCTTAAACAATTTGATATCTTTTATAAAATACAATAAGAAATATGATTCAAGTAACACAGGATAAAAAGGCCTTCAGCACTTTTCCTTCACATTCATTTGTCAGTGGCCAATCATGAGAAAAATCACTGAATATTGGAGACTTATGCTTGACCTTGACTTCTGGCGATGGGGTCAAGGAATTGCGAGCTCCGTAGTTCCATGCCCATACTGCCGGCCCGAGGGTCCCTAGAGGGGAGGGTCCCAGGAGGGGAGGTGAAGCAACAGGGCATCTCCCTGGGGGGGGGGTGTCGAGAGAAATCACAATTCTCACCCCACCCACGTGTTAGCCCTGCAGCCAAAGACCGGTACAAAGGCGCCAAAATGGCGGCCGGTAAATGGGAAATAAGATCGTGAGAGTGAAGGGAGTGAAGGAAGCCAAATGGAGACCAACAATTGGGTGAGACAAGCCCTACATTTAAAATAATTACCCTGAAACTGAACGTGGAAAGGAAACAAACTTTGAGCATAAATCAGCGGCGGACTTAGCAAATTACTGGGACTGTTTGCAACCTTGGGAGGAAACATCTTTGTTCTTTGCTCGCTTCGTGGCTTGTGGCATTGAAGTGGATATATGAGAGAATAGATGGTTTGCATAAAGGACTTCCTGTAGGATTATTGGATTGTTGAATTTTGAAAGAAATATAAAAATTATTTGACATTTGTAAATCAAAATGGCAACTGTGGCTGAAATAGACGCTGACACAAGCACGAAGGGGCATTGTGCAGCAATATTAAACAAACTGGAGGAAATGCAAAAAATTGGAAATGACCTAATGCATCTAATGAAACAAGCTACAGAAAAAATTGACAATATTATTTCTTTACCGCAACAACTGGAACATGAGGAGATAGAGAAGGAGAACATCGGAGGAGGAGATGAGAATGCTGAGCACAATAAAAAGGGAAAGAAAATGGAGCCAGAACACCATGCAAAAAAGACCGATATCAGAGCTTATTTATGAGAGTAACCGTCAACCCAACGGAAAAAACAGGAGAAGATCGAAAACTACAATGGAGGAGAAAAAGGGAAACAAAGGCATTGGGAAACGAAAAGAAATATTGAAGCAATCCGGATTGTTACGGGAAACTGACCCCCAAAGGAGACAGAGAAGAGACAAAGGATAGAGGACTTTATTAATAAACAGACAAGACTGACAGTATGTGTATAGGCTAGATAAATATACCCTGTTTCCCTGAAAATATGACCTCCCCTGAAAGTAAGACCTCACTTGATTTTTACATGTGCGCCCAATATATGTATGTGCCTAACTAATAGGTTAGTCAGTGGATGACATCCTCCAAAAATAAGACTGGTGTCTTTTTTTGATGGCAAAAAAAATATAAGACAGGGTCTTATTTTCGGGGAAACACGGTATATGTTTTAACACTGCATTTTAATATTAGATGAATTAATATTTATATAGAAAAATTAATATTAAATAAATTGAAATTATACTTTAGAATATTAATAGTGGGAATTTAGGTTAGTTTTACTATGCTTTTTAATGGAATAAAATATATCATACTGAAAGAGCCTCAGTAGCGCAGTGGTTAAATGCAGCACTGCAGTCTCTGCTGACTTGTTCAGCAGGTTGTCAGATCAAATCCCACCAGGCTCA
>JANHGC010003827.1:99264-118448 GCA_027560395.1 Boaedon fuliginosus | reverse complement strand
TCGACTCAGAAATTTCGGTGCGGTTCTGCAAGCACTCTGACAGAACAGCTGCGCCGCGCAGCTGTTCTGTCAGAGTGCTTGCAGAACCGCACCAACATTTCTCAGCCGATCGCACGCAGCGCGCTTTTGACAGCCGTTTGGAAAGCACACCCACAAAGTGGGTAACCAGCGAACCAGTAGGAACCCACCCCTGTATCTGACATATAGCAAGGCTTAGTTTTTGAAATATTGGCTTGGTTTTTTAAACACTTAGACTTAGTTTTTGAAACACTGGATCCTTGTACATAACACCAAGACAAAAACTGATATTGCTTTTATAAATACCAAAGCATCTATGTTTATTTGGGCTTTCCCAATAAAATGGCATAACAGATTTAAGAAAGATCAGTTTATTTGCTTTCATTTGAGAATAACATCGTTATCAATTGTGTGAACCTAGTCTTGAAGACCACAATCCTTGCTTCTGGTTATTTTCTGTAGTTTTATCTTGCTCTCCCTCATCTTGCTCTCCCACTGTCTCACTTTCCTTGTGTTTCTGATTGCACTGGTATTTATAAATTAATACCCTGGTTTTAAGGAAACTGAAAGCAGCTGGGCCTTTTTTAATATACTTTACCCAGTGGTTTCAATCACAGAAAATCTATGATTCACTCCATTTTTTAGAAATACTATTTTGGATTTACTTATTTCACAGAACAATTCTGTACTCAAGATCTATTGACATTAGAGATAGGGTGCAGATGCAATGGAAAAATGAAACAAAAAATGATTATTTGTCAGATGCTAACTGAGGAGACTGGACATGTTACAAAAAATTAAAGATGACACAATAATCTCATCAGATACAAAAATGGGAAGAGACAAGAATGGAAAAGGGAAAAGTTGCCAATGCCAAATCATGTATCCCATTCATTTGTGACGGCACATTTGATGGCAGAATTTTATGGAAAAAGCACTGCTGGATAACATATTTGTCTCACTATAATCAGTAGAGAGGAGGCAAAAAGACATGAAATTACATACATACCCGTTGTCATACAATGGGCCACAGAATCAGGCTCTGATCACAGGAAATCAAACCTTATATATACAATCACAACCGAGAAGCAACAATTCAGGATGAGAAGAGAGGTGGTAAGAAGTTAATACTCTGGCCTCATGTCATGCACTCTTACACTATGCAAAAGAAAAACACTCACTTGTTCCATTAAGGTCAACCATTAAACCATCTTGTACATGTTCCTGAATTAGTTGTAGTGTCCTTTCAAATATTTCTCCAGCTCTTGCCTGTTCAATAGTGTAAGGATCTCTTGGGTATCGAAATAGGGCTAGTAAATCATTTGGAGATCTAGGGCGACTAAATTAACAAGAAAAAGACAAAAAATAAACATAGTTTTTATAAGCATCAGATTAATTTAACTCTAGTTTTAATCCTAATGCTATTCAAGGTTAGTAATAATGCTTATATTAAACATCTCTAAACAATTTACAAGTACATACCTCAAGTAATTATCCAGTACTGCAAGCCAATAAAAAAAAGATTTAAAAAAAATTAGCATCTGACAGCTGCTGAGAGGAATCTTTTAAGCCATCAAGGAATAATAAGGAATAACTTTCGTTTCCACCAGCCTTCACTTTAAACTGGTCTCCGCTTCAATTGGTATGACCCAATGGAAATACCCAGAAGACATAAAGGAGGACAGTTGCAGCACCCAATGGGAAAAGAGACTACTATCATCTACTCTGTTACACAAATACCTAACTGGTGTATTTGTGAAAGGATAGGAAACTGAAAAAAAACAACTAAAATAATTGTAAGAATTAGGGTATTGAGATGCCAAGTAAAGTACTCAAGTAATTAAGAGACAACCAATATATTATTATGATGTAAAAAAATCCTTCCAATTTTATATACAATACCTATCAAACAAATGTGTGCGTGTGGAGTTTATTGCTCTGTCAACAGTAGCAATAGCTTCAACAATTGAGCTTGCTACAAATGGATCTCCATTTCGACTCACATCAGGAACTAAAAAGAAAAGAGGGAAAATTAAAACATTTTTTCAGAGCTACACAGATAAGCGAAGTCTAGACTTAACATTATTTTGGTATTAAAAATAAAAATCTATTTACAATTTTCTATAAAACTACTCATCTGGAGGGAATGTTATAACACTACAAAGGAGAAAAGTATTACTCTTTCACAACCATAATTTAAAAATATACTTTCCTTTTTTTCCCCCAGAAAAAAATTCTTCAGAACAATCAATATGAGTGAGAAAGCTGTACAGCAGGGGTACCCAAACTTGGCAACTTGAAGACTTGTGGACTTCAACTCCCAGAATTCTGGGAGTTGAATTCTGGAAGAATTCTGGGAGTTGGTCCACAAGTCTTCAGGTTGTCAAGTTTGGAGACCCCTGCTCTACAGGATATGCAATGTAGAGAATTGGGACTGGAATGCCCTTCAAAAGAATGATTGATCAGGAGTGCTGAACAGGAGTGCTCATTTTAGGTGCAAGTATAAACAACCTTTTGTTGCATGGCAGTATTATTATCTGATATTAGATAAATAATAGAAGATATATTATTCAATAGCATAATGTTCTTGTTTTCCTCCCTCTTTCTAATTTGCTGCCATTATTAAAAAAAGAAAAACAATTGCAGCCATTATCCCCATCATGCCCCTAACATGAGAACTTATATATTTTATGTCTAGAAAAATGATTTGCGTCTCGCCACCTCTGAGCATCTGATTAAACCCACCAATCCATTCTCATAAAAATATATTCCAAACATAAAATAAAATACATTGACCTAGATTGTACTACAAAGGAAGCTAATTATTCTTAAATAAAATGATCAAAATATAAAAAAAATAATAAATATGCAATATAATAATATAGGTGGGTTTTTAAAAAAAAATCCTTTAAGTGGCTGATTCTGTAAACCTCTTAGAGGGAGCTGTAAACACTATAAAGGGGTATATAAGTCTAAGTGTTATTGCTAAAATGAGACTTTTTTTGCCAACAAATCTCTTGGTATTTTTGTGTCCATTGGTAAGTATAATTTCCCCAAAGCTTTTGAAATAAACTATTACACTGAACATTAAAGAATTATCCATTAAAGAATTGTTTTAGTATTAGACTATCTGTCCTTGATTTAAACTTGCAACCAACAAACATGTTACTCAGTGCCACTTTATTTATTTAAATAATAAATAAAAGTTACTAAAGGAGAGGTGATTACTGAAGTCAAATTTAATAATTCCTCCAAAATACTTATGAATGACACTGATCACTTTTAATAATTCAATTCAATGAACACAATACTTAATCTGCAGTTGTCTATTCTCATGTATAAATCTTACCGTTCACAGTTAGTACCATGCTAACTGAGGAATATCCAATTGTATTCCTTGCTACACATTCATAACGGCCTTGATCTGCCGGACCAACATCTCGAATAGTAAGAAATCCTTCAGAGCTAACATGGAATTTCCCACTTTCTGTCACCTGAACACCATCCTGTAGCAATCAAAAGGCCAAGATATTCCATAACTTAGGCAGTGTTTTAGAAGAACTGAATTTTTAAAGGTGTTTGTTGTTTGTTTTTTAAATTTGGTCAAAGGAAAATGTAAAGGTAAATTTCCAACTCTAACGGGTAAGGAATTCTTGATTCATATGCATAATCTGTATTTTCAAAGCCGAGCCATGTTCTAAGGCAGTGGTTTTTAAAAGTCTGGTAATCTGAATATATCCTGGGGTTAATGGAGCAATTTCAAATTGTTATTTAGGATGCAGTTTGGGATTGCCACTGCTGAGAAGGTTGTGAAAAAGGTCTGTTTTCCTTTGGGGTGGGGTGGGGGGTGTAATTATACTGGTATTACTCAAGACTGGAAAAGTTGTAATTGAGTTAAACAGTTTAAGAAGGACTACTGTAAGGTCTCCCAGGAAAACAGTAAACACCACTGATGGGACTACTTCTTCTGCAAAACAGAAAAATGTGATTCCCTCAATTCTTCCTGCACTGCAGAATATACCCTCCAAATATGCTGCCTTAGGAGAAAATGTTCTACAGCAGATGCACCAAACATAAGAAAATGGAGGAATGAGAGAAAAGAAAAAAAAATACTATCATATGAGCTTGGTTTCTCTTGGTTTCTACTTAGTGCTTTGCATCCAGATTTAATAACGCTTAGAGGAGACTCATTTAAGTTAATGGTCAAAGTTAGTTCTGACTGAATCCAACTGCCTTTAGGAAATTTATCCTAGGCAGAACTAAGTTTGGACTCAACTTTGAGAGTTTATAAAGAACCACAAAAGTTGCTGAAAACTTACAATTGACTTGCTGGTTATTACCATATTTTTCGCACTATAAGACACCCCCCCCCAAAAAAAAAGTGGGTGGAAATGTCTGTGCATCTTATAGAGCGAATGTTGCTGAAGCTCCACCCTTCGGCCTCTGCCTCCCAGCAATTTGTGTCCTTCCAGCAAACAGCAAACGGCCTGGTCAGCTTCAGCACAGCCTGATTTAGCATGAGCAGCTGATTGGTGGTTGCACTGGCCTCCTGGAATACCGCCAATCAGCTGTTCCAGGCTGCAGGGATTGCCATTGCACATCGCCGCCTCCATGTGCCCCATTTTTGGCCTCTGCATGCCCCATTTTTGGTCCCCACATGCCCCATTTTCGGTCCCTTCCAGGCCCCCCTGCCTGTCAGCACCACCACTGAATGGCGGCGATTGGCAGCAGCGATCATCGGCAATAGGTAGCAGTGATGGCAATTCCTGCTGCCTGGAACAGGCCGAAAATGGGATGCACGGAGGCCTGGAACAGCTGATTGGCAATATTCTGGGAGGCCAATCCAACTGCCAATCAGCTGCTCGTGCTAAATCAGGCTGTGCTGAAGCTGACCAGGCTGTTTGCTGTTTACTGCAAGGAGGCAAATTGCTGGGGGACAAAGGCAAAAGCTAGGTGCATCTAATGGTCTGGAATGTCTTATAGTGCAAAAAATATGGTAAGTTATGCCGATCTGGCCTTAGAAAAGTTGATTTAACTTCTGAAATACAAGTTCACCTCACATTTACACATTTATATTTTGGCTATTTGAGATATATTGTAGGTAGTCTCTGATTTAGGGCCACGATTGGAACCTGAATCTCAGACTTTATGATTAAGTGATTAAGAAACACATGACTGCTTTGCTCAATGACCACAACCCCAGCACTCTCTGTTTCAAATGTTAAGCAATCTCTTGGGTCATTAAATGGAAAGAACAAAAGACCTGTCTGTTGGGAGGATTTCAGTTTCACATGGAGCTGAAATCCTACTGGCAGACAGCCGTTTCACTTTCAAATGTTTCTCCAGCCCAACAAAAGATTTCAATTCCCCAACCCCATGCAATTCAGGATTTCAGCTCTGGTCCTGCAGCCCATTGAAGGATTTCACCTCCCTTCCATGCGTGGAGTGGAAATCCTTTGGCAGGCTTCAGGCTTCAAAATTTTAGGTGAATGGAGCTAAAATCCTAAAAATTCCAGTTCTGTTCCTTCGGCCCACCAAAGGATTTCAGCTTCCCTCTGTTTCACAGAGATGAAATTCTTTAGAGGGCTGAGGAAGAATTCCAGTTCCACTCTATCCCCTCTGCTTGCAACTTCCCTGCTACCTTTCCCATTGACTTTGGGAAGAAGCAGGCAGAAAAGATTGCAAATGGCAATTATATGAACCATAAGGACCTCAGCAACCATAAATGTGAGCTAGTTGCCAATCAACCAAAATATAACCATCGGGAGAGAGGAATGGCATGTTTTATGACAGCTGGAAGGACACTTTCTAAGGCTGTCATAATCCAGGACTATCTGTATAAAATTTGCAAGGCATATATGTTTGGGGAGAAAAACAATGCTTTCAAGCTTTCCACCACAATCACCGTAGAATAAAAACTGTATTTTAGTATTGTATTTATCTGAACAGGTTTCTTTCAGATCTACCACAAAGCGTTTCCTAATGCTTTACTGAAATTTACTGAATTGGATATATCTGTGTATATAGGTAACCCTCGACTTACAACCATTCATTGGTGATTGTTTATAGATACAACAGTTCTGAAAAATGAGTGACCTATGATAGCTTTTCACACAATTGCAGTTGTGTGAACTGCAGCAGTTGTTGCAGCATCTCCATGGTCACGTAATCAAAATCCGGATGCTTCGTAACTGGCTCATATTTATGATGGTTGCAGTGTCCTGGGATCATGTGATCACTCTTTGTCACTTTCTGACAAACAGAGTCAATGGGAAAGCCAGATTCACTTAAAAACTGTGTTACTAACTTAACTGCAACGATTCATTTAACAACTGTGGCAAGAAAGGTCATAAAATGGGGCAAAACTCACTTAATAACTGTCTGACTTAGCAACAGAAATTTTGGGCTCAATTGTGGTCATAGTTGAGGATAGCCTATAATTGGAAGGAATTAGATTTTCAATGTAACACTTCTCTTATCAAAGTAGCCTGTTAATTAAAATCTTACTGTCTTTTGAGTAGCCTCTACAATAGGTGAAAATAATTATATTTACTATAATGTTACAGAATGAATAAATATTTGGAATTATATAATACTGATCAAGATACAAAGATGATGAAACTCCAAAATATTAGAACTTAAAGAGAACGGATTTATAATTGTGAGATACTAATACTGTATGATATATAGTCAGCACAATACGCAAATGAATAGGTAGTTTCAGACAAAGGAAAGGTAACATGTTACACAGTGAAGAAGCAAACGTATTCTTTTTACAGACTGACCTCTGCAGGAAGTTAGGAAATATGAAAGTGGCATGCAGTACCTTATTCCATGTAATTATTGGCTCTGGCTCTCCCTGAGAACTGCATGGAATCTGTACATTTGTACCCACTTCCACTGTCATGTCACTTGGAACATTAGCAAACACAGGAGTTACTAAAATAAAGATTCCCAGAAGGAAATATCAAGCTGATACAATTTTTTAAATAAACAATTTTTATTCAAATCATAATCACCTAGTTTTCAGTCTAACAACATCATACTAATAATATTTAGTACAGAATATAATTTATCTAAAATTAAGGATTGAATAAATTTATTTTAGCTCTACTGACTGAATAATAATAATATTTTATTTTATAATTATATAATACATGAATGTGAGCTCATTCCAAAGACTTGATTCAGGATAGGGACTTCTTCATTTAGTTTCTTAGCCATTTTTTTCAACTCTTCATGCTAACATTTCTTTCCTAGTACAAGGACTAATGCACCATTATGCTTTAACAGCCTTGAAATTCCTATTTTTCTCCTATTTTTCCACATATAATCTTCTCTGCTCCTCAGTTCTCTATCCACCCAATAATAGCTGCATTCTGGATTTCAGCTAAGTTTATTTAAACATGCAATTAGCAAAGATATCATTACTGTATACAAAAGGAAGTTTGGGGATCTGGCTCAGGTCAGAGTACTAATAAGAAATTTATGGGGGTGAGGTATTAACCCTCTTGTTTCCCCTCCACAGTTGTCCTCGTCCATTTTAAGGGACCCTTTCCTAAAGCATATTTAGTCTAGTCAATTCATTTCAGTAAAAAAAATACTAATTTTTGTTTGTAAGAAAACCAAATCTAATTGTATCAACAAGTTAAGAAAAAGTCATGTGCTAGATCTTTGAAACAACTGAACTACCATACAATCGACATAGTTACAATATGGCAAATATAAGAAAGCCGCAGAAAACAAAGCTTAAAAGTACATTTAAAATAGAATTACATCACTGCCCTAGCAAAAAAAGTAGAAACATTTTAAAACAGTTTAAAATTTAAATACTTAAATATGTAAAAAAGACAGAATTGTATTCAAATAGGCTTATGCAAGCTTACCTCTTGGCTGTACACTCAGATGGACAGCAACTCTTTGAGATCCTACAATGTTGACAGCTTGACATTCATATTGTCCTTGATCATGTAAAGCCACTGTGGAAATCCTCAGAGTTCCAGAAGACAAAACTAAGTGTCTTCTATCTACAGACAGCTGACTACCTGAAAGAAGAATTTTTAGAATGAAAACATGACCTGCACATTCAACAGACAGACAAATTGGTGTTTGTATTTTGTTTACAACAAAGAAAGAGGACAAAAGAAAACAATTAAGAGGTGATGGAAAAAATATTCACAAGACTTTGTTTAAGTTTTCTACTAGGATATTGGAGGAAAACACCTTCAATTACTTTCTAAAAAAGGTGCCAGCAATGTTATCACTGGAGAAATCAACCTGGGATTTATCCCTCTATTTCCTGCCCCAATAAACGATGCATCCAACCCAACACGCTTTTGACAGCCGATCAGGAAGCACGACCACAAAGCGGATAACCAGCGAACCGGTAGGAACCCATCCCTGATCCAACCCATTCAAGACTGTTCACATACTAAACCTAATTCCATCAATAAACATCACTGACAAGGCAGAAGGCAACTAATTCCACTAAATGTTTTAAGCAGGAAACTATGGATCTGAGAACAATAAGTTAGCTTCCTAATGGCCTAAAAGATTCTTGGTACTTTCAACTTATCCCACTAATGCTATAGCAAGGGGAAGTTTTGTTCTGTATTACTTCTAAATATGTTTTTAAAGATCAACCTTTTCAACTCCTGCTCCAAGACATAACAAATACAGAATCCTGCCTCTAAGTGGAAATTTCTGACCTTGTAAATAGCCACAGCTTAATCCTCCATATTCCATATGAGATAAGTAGAAAGTTTGTGAAGATTGGCCTACAAAGCCCTCTCTTTATCTCAACTGGAAGAGATGCACACAGAGAGAAGCTGCTGTTCATCTCAAGGATTTATCTTAAACTTCAGAGAAGGGTTGAGAGTTGGCAGAACTTCTAAAACTGCTGTACATTTCAAACACCCAAGAAGGTAATAAGGATAAAGACAATTGGAAAGTCTGTAAAACAGCTGAAAACTGACATGGCTGACAAGAAAGAATTTCTTCCCCCATCCTCTCCAAGTCACCAATAGATCTAAAACAATTATAAATCTAAATGATTATCTCCCTCCTCTATTTATTTTCAAATACTTTCTGAAGAAAGTGTTATCAATACAAATTCTCCCACACAAATTCTGATATTCTTTTCATACAATATACTTGCACATATCTAATACAGACCCATGGTTACCACATCAAACAGTGCTAAAAACAATCAAGGCATCTGAATTGTGGGATGGGTGTGGATATGTCCCCAAAGTGGCAAACTAATTCTAATTAGCCTAGAGCTGGAAGCTTGAACAATGGCTCTCTGCCAATACAAGGCGTAATAGGATAAAAAAAACACCATAGGATATTCAGCTAATAATCATGAAATATAACATATTTTTAGGCATCCCCACCCCAGGTAAGAGATCAGTGATAACTATATATCTTGGGGCAGTAAGAACAGCTTTCAAAATTTCATTTGTACTATTTCTATAGTATTACTTGTGACACAGATTCCCACCTGGACTCCTTGTAAGAGCAGAAGTTTTTGGGCTTCAAAAAAATAAAATAAAAATATTTTAAGAGCCTGGCAGAAACCATCTGCCCCTGAAGAAAAAGAAGTGTCTAATGACAAGTTATCATTATACTGCCTGAGAGGCACAATATGTTTCCTTTTACACTTCAAGGTACTTATAGATCCTTTGAAATCTAGGTTTTCTGATCATGTTTTTGCTCCAAGTCATGATTTTAGATTTTTTTTTTTTAATTGGGCAGGACATATTTCCTACACAGGATGACAGATTGCATGTTCTTCTCATCTGGACCAGAGGTTACGATACATTGGCAGTATCATCTGCATATAAAAGGATGGGTATCTTCCAGTCTACTGACTTGTGAGCGTGAAATTCAGGCTTGTTGAAAATTGATGCCATCAAATTAATAACATGGGAGACACATTTCCAAGAATCCGTGCAAATTAAGTTGTACATACAGTACTTAAATAAAATCTATTTCACATGCAGCATAATGTAGCATGTAAGTGTTAGTAAACAGACATAATGAAAACTTGCATGTTTTCATTTTTCTTCTATTCATTTCAGAAAGTGTCATGGTTAACCTGAACACAGGAACAAAATGTGTAATAAAGAGAACATGTGACATAAACTTGAAGAAAACCTGTTTACCTCTAAAAGTATACAGAGCAGCAGCAATATTTTCCTGAGGAAAAGGTGGGACTCTTCAAAAACTTCAAAAGAGATAAGATCCTCCTTTACTAATCAATCCAGGTTTTATCTCGCTTACTCACTGACAGTAATAGTGAATATTTTGGTTAGATTCAGTCACACCAAAGTAATAACAATAGAAAGGAAAATATTCACAACTTTGCTCTATAATTTCCATGCTGTGATAAACTACTCCAGTATTTTGAGCCTTGTGTATTATTTTAATCTACATTCTGACCTCCTTTAGTCCATGCAATGACTGGTTGTGGATATCCTTGTGCCTCACAAGGGAAATCGACAGTCTGTCCTTCAATCACGTTTCTGTCTTGAGGGGTCACAGTAAACTGAGGTACGGCTGTGTAAAAGTGAGACAAATAATTAAAGCAGTTTAGACTACAAATACCTCAGAAATATTTTATTTTGTATTCTTTGAACTATACAGTGAGAACCATTTCCATTAACAATCGTTGGTACCTGGCTATACACATGCAGACTTGCAACCATCCATGAGTATTAGATCACTTTGGACTTTGAATGAAAAATAAATGAAAACAAAAATCCAAAGTAAAGGTATGATTTACAGAGTAGAACTCTTATTTGGATTCATAATACCTTGCTTTCTTTCCTTTTTTAAAGTCAAATTATAAACAACATAATTACAACCAGCCTGACAGCCCACACAGACAATATGCAAAATATATTTGTAAGATAACAATAATGATATGCAAAATACCTATCAAACACTCAAAGAAGCATTAGGACATTATCAAAGGTGTCATTATGCAATTTTACTTTCCAAATATTAGCTGATTGATATGAGATTACATTGGAAATACGAACTCCGTTTAGGGAAAATCCTGTTTGTATCCTTTAAATGTTTTAAATGATCTACAGGTCAGAATAAACTTCAAACCCAAATCACCTTTTAAAGGGCTGCCTACCTTGCACAATAATGAAGGCAGTTGCATGGATGCTGTCTAAACTGTTGGTTGCGAAGCAAGTATATTCGCCACCCTCTTCCTGCTCCACGTTCTGGATATAAAGCCCTCCTGAGGGAGTGATGGTGATCCGTGGATCATTCGGCAGAGGTGTTCTGTCACCTTTTGTCCATGTGATACGTGGTTGTGGGTGCCCAGTTGCACTACATTCCAGGGTGACACTTTCTCCAACCAGAACCTCTGTGTTTTGTGGATGAATCACAAAACTTGGCCGAGCTGTTTAAAAAGAGAGCGTGTCTATAATGCTTTCCATTAATATAGTATTTTTCAAACTTAGGATGGCTGGGGAATTCTGGGAGTTGAAGCCCACACTTCTTAAAGTTCCCAAGGTTAGGGAACACTGCATGAGTATAATTATTTTTGCCACGTTAAACAGAGCATCAACAAAAGGAAATGTTTTTAAATAACAACTGTATTTGCTACAACAATACGGAATGCATACTAACTGTGCTTATCGTGTACAAAAAACTCAGCAGTGTGATATAGTTAGGCAGAAGAAATAGCATAACCTCTTCTATTACAATTTTATCTAAAAGTATTCCTTTCTAGCTGACTCAAATCCAGTAAAAGTAATATAATATTAAAATGGGCTGTCATGGGCTGCCGCCGCTGGGGCAAATCTAGAATTTATATGTATAAAACATGGTGCCTCAGAGGTTTGAATATGGTGCCTCAGTCAGTTTGAAAACCGCACATGCTCTATAGAGAGAAGCAATTCTGCACATGCTCAGTAGAGAGTTGCTGCTTGTTTGTTAAGAGTGTCCTATTTGTCCCCCCAAAAAGGGGTCAAAAGGGGTACTTACCCTTGGAGACCACGACAGTGCTGATCTTACTACGCTTTTCTACCTATTTGCCAAGTTTGAGGTAGTTTGGTGCAGAACTGAAAGTTTGTATAGAACACATACAAACTCCCATCCGCACCCCACCTCTCTTTTATAGATATAGATTATTTCACAAATAACTCAAGGTAACAAACATATCCAACACATCTTCCTCCTTCTGTTTTCCCCACAACAGCAACTCTGTGAAGTGGATTCAGTTGAGAGAGAGTGATTGGCCCAAAGTGATCCAGCTGCCTTTCATAGCAAAGGCAAGAGTTGGACTCAACAGTCTCCCGCCTGGTGCCTTAACCAGTATGCTAGTAATAAACTGACAGGAAGATGGACATGAATGATTTGAGCAAAGCTGTGTGTCAACATCTTTGACCGGTAGCATTTGATTGTGATAGAAAATCAAATCCATAAGGATATCCTGTTGTTCAAAGAAGGTGTATTACTTATTCATGGGCACAATCTGCATTCAAGTCTTTTCTTGGCTTTGTTTCCACTCTGATTTACAAGCCCATAATTCTTTGCCAATCATGAAATACAGCCACTTTGGAGATGGTGGAAGAGTTCCCTTTGTTTTGAACAGTGCAGTGTAACAACATCAGTATTGCATTTCTGCTATATAGGCTGGCTGAGAACAATTTCCCTTTGTATAGTACTCTGATCACATGTCATGGATCAGCAAGTCAGGGTGAGAAGCATAAGAAATGCATCTCAGATATCTCAAAGGAAAGAAGAGGGTAAAAAGGAAAACAGGGGTTTCCCTTTGAATTTTTCTGTTTTCTATAGTACCTTACTATGAAGAATCCATAGCTATAGTGACTGCTTGACTTCTTATTGTTTTGGGATCCATAATCAGGCAACAATAATGAGTTTTGGTTAGAGGAGAACGTTCTTTCAAAATCAAAAGGCCACTTGTAACAACGATAACATGCATTAATAAATCTGTGTTGTGAAGATCTGACTGACCAGATTAGGACTCAAATCTAAGAGCCTATTGCAGACTTCCAGTGTAGGAAGTTAAAAAAGAATTTTGGAGTAACAGTAACTCTTAAAGGAAACTTATGTTTGCATCAGTTCTAATAAGATGTCAAATACAAAGTGTATTCCATTGCTTTTTTTCTCTGGAGAGGATGCAAAACAAGCATGGAGTTAAAATATTACATTGCTTTGCTGAATACTATCATAGGAAATACTGTTCATTATCTTTATATTGAGGAAATTGCTTCTTTAACTGGGAGTTGCTTCATCAAGATGTCTAGATGCATATTTGCATTTATTCAATTTGTATTCTGACTTTTCCCCCATTTAGTGCTCAGGGCAGCCCCAGTATGATGTTCAGATTGATGACTCCTAATTCAACTGCTAGTTTACAAGATTTTATTTTGTAAATCAACAAACTCCATTTCTTGACGGCACTAAATGTGTGTTAAATAGAACCAGCTCTGCCCAGGCCTTGGCACTATTCCAAACTACTCTGTTGTAAAACAAGTTAAAAAACATGGGGGATGATTGCTGTTAAATTGTCTTGAGCTAGAAGTGACGCATTAAACAATGAATGGATTTAATAAAGTGGTTTCTCTGAAAGGAGTCTAGTGGATTTAATTGCAGCAATGCAAACAAGTAGGAGGGGGAGCAAACCTCCCCCGCAGATTCAAATAATGGTGTGTTGCAAGCTTGACAGCACAAGGTGGTCTGTTCCTGTAGTGCAAGGTAGGGCTGATAATAATTGCTATATTGTTCTACATTTGGAGGCAGCCAAAATAAAAGACTTCCTGGGTATGGTGTTAAAAAAAACACAGCTGCACACCATAATGAATAAAAGTACTCAGTCATTTTCATATACTGAGTAGGTTCATGCATTATATAGAAACTATTAGGTGGTTTACTTTGTTGTTGTTTGCTTAGTAGTATAAGAATCATTATTGTTTGTAAACTACAAAATGTGGCTTAGTGGCATTAGCCTATTCAATAAACTAGGATTAAAATAATAGCTTATCGAGACATGAATTCAGCACTGCATTTTAGACATTTGTTCACTACTAACAATTTTTAGTAGTGGAAGAGAAAGATAGCAAGAGCACTAAGATTTATATACTGCTCTATAGTGCTTTACAGCACTCTCTGAGCAGTTTACAAATGTCAGTATATTAATCTGGGTTTTCATTTTACCAAATTTGGAAGGATGAAAGGCTGAATCAATCTTGAGCCGGTCAGGATTGAACTCCTAGCTGTGGGCAAAATTAGCTTGCAGTACTGCATTCTAACCACTTTGTTACCTCTTTGTCCCAAACAGGACAATTAATAAATAGATTCATGCAAAGAGAAGGATTTATTTTAAAGATTAAGAGCATCTTGGAAAAGCAGCTTGGTCTCTTCTTAGTATACAATCCTTTCCAGCCTAGTGCTCCTTAGTCATGTGGGATTTAACTTTCATCACATCAGTCTAGCTGTGTATTAGGGAAACTGAAATTTAATACATCTGGAGGACACACAGTTGAAAAAGGTTGCTGGACCTGATCTCAGCAGAGACAGGAGTTTTTACAGTTAGCTAAATTTATAAAAAACTGCACTATATATTCTGCTTTGCACTTCACTGTTAGGCAAGCACATCTGTGTACAAGAGAAAACCAGTCTTTCCAAGAGATTCTTGGTAATAAGTTTGCACAAGGATTTAGGCTTGGAATGACTGCTGCAAAGATGATGGGATTAGAAAGAAAAAAAATGAAATGATATGAAATTAGGAAGAAATACATATCTCAAATGAGGACAAACAATGTCTCAAAAACCTGAGGAAACTGTAAATGTGATTGCTATGGTAGAGAAGGAAAGTAAGATAATTTATTTTATAGTACAAGTTTAGATGAATTCTAGACTGATTGCATACTAAAGGGAAATTATTGCACACTAAAAAGATGCATTAGTAGCAAATAATTAAATCTCCATAGTTAAGTGTATTTAGCCACAGGAACATAATACACAGTTAAGTAAAGCAGGAATAACAATGATTAGCAATTAAAGAAGAATTAAATTCAACAAAACTAGAAGAGAGAGCAGTGTTAAAAATAAATACTGAAACCACATTTAGAGCTAAATTTTAGCTAAAACAACTTTTAATGTTAACTTTAAAAAGTCTGAGCAGCACAAAGATTTATCTCCTGCAGTGTAAAATTATGGTTAATTAAAAGCCATAGTAGCAAGAATGTTAATAATATGTGGCTGTCATATCACTGCTTTAAATATTTTTTTTCTTTAAATAGAAACAAAGCAGAAATTCTATTTCCAAATAGAATTTTTGTTTAATAGTGAAACAAGATAATTAATACACCTATGAAAATAAACTGGACCCAATCCAGGAAAGATTAACTTTCAGATGTGAAATTTTAGGATCCAGGCTGAGTTGGTCACCGAGACCAGAGGTTTAGTCTTCCGAGCTTTCAGACTTGTGCAACATTATCCTGGGACATTTATATTTGCCTTCATTTATGTGAAATTTTTGGTTGCTCAACCCGTTTCTGAATATCACATAACCACAGGGGCCTGTTGTTATTTGTAGACCTTACCATAATGTGCAGTTGACTATCATCAACACTTGAGAGTTTAAAGTATATACATATACACTAAGTTTAACAGTATTAAGTTTAATAAGTTATCACTTTTTCCAACACCTGGTTTGAACCTCTGGTTTGGGCTAACAATAACCAACATTAAAATCAGGATACATATATATTAACTTTAGTTAATATTATGTCTCATGCAAACTTAAGTCTGCAATCAAGTATACATTGAAATGTATACTTCTACTCAATGGGGAACTTATGAGCTGATCTCAGTAGGAGTTGAAGACAGCACCTGCTCATAGTCTACACGAAAATTATGCTCAAAGAAGGATGTGCTACAAACATTTAGACTCAAATGGCACCTGAGGGACATACACAGCCAGCTAGACTCTTTCTTTCAGCAGAATAAACAGAGAGTAGAACGTTTTTCTTTGTTCCAGATTGTTATACTGATCTGAGTTACCCTATAATAAAAATACATTTCCATCACTATACAGTTGTCACAGACAGACAGACAGACAGACAGACAGACAGACCGACCTGTGAGAAACAGGCATTTTGTGACAACAGGCCCCTGTGGTTATGTGATATTCAGAAATGGATCCAATAGGAACACATATGCTGCTTGTCTTCATTTATATTTTTATATGTAATGCTTACTTAAAAATATACAAGAGTACATTGCTCATGAAAGGAATGAGAGAAGGGTTACAGTAATATGCATTTTAATAAACCTAAATTGTTATCAGTTTTAACATCAGTTTGATCAACATTGTACATTATAATTTAAATAGTATAAACAAAGTGCTCCAAAGACACCAAAGAATTTACAGTTTTGGGTCATGAAGGAAACCTTCAAAGTGTTCAATTGCCAGATTTTTTAAAAAGTGTTTTTTTGTCCTCTGGCACAAATTGCCTAGATAATTTTAATTAAGAAAATGATAATTCTTTCCTTGCCTTCATACATGCTTTCATTAATTTGTGGATTTGGGAGGGGTGGAAATAGATTAAGGCATAATTGCAAGATAGAAATTAAAAAAATCAATCCGTCTCAAAGTGGACTCCACTTTTTCTGATCTGACAAGTCCTTACAATACTTTTGGTTCTTGGAATTTGGTAAAGATTGTCCCTTGACAATCTTGACTACTAGTCTTTAATTGACATTGGGTTTAGTTACCTTGATTTAATATTTTTATATATTGGTAATCTTTTTTTGTTTATAACAGGGCTGTGAAACTCGTGGCCTGTGGATCAGATGCATCACATAATGGCCACACCCACACCCGTTTTAGCGAAGGGGAGAAAGTCCCGATACGTCATGTGACACCACCGTGACGATGCGAGTTTGACACCCCTGGTTTATAAGGTTGTGGTGGCAGAATTGTTCTGATTATTACAGAGCTATGTGTAGCTGCCAGTTCTTTCGCTGGTGTTGGCCTTCATACGCATCAAGTTCTTCCCAAGAATCTAGGATGTCATGTATTGGCATAGTATATGTGTGGATTCAAGCAAACCTTTTGTAATTGACAGATGGAAATTTGTCAAGGTGCAGAGTTTCTAAGTGGTGTCCAAACTTTTTTGGTATGGCACCTAGTGTGTTGATAACTACTGGGACAACCATGGCTGGTTTATGTCGTAAACTTTCAACTTCAATTTTGAAACCTTAACATTTTGGTAATTTTCTCCAATTTTTTGTCTTCTGTTCTGCTATCTAGTATTGCCACATCAATTATCCATACTTTCACCTTTTCAATCACAGTTAAATCTGGTGTGTCAAGATTTTATCTGTTTGTATTTGGAAATCCCACAGCATTTTAATCTGCTCATTTTCAATTAATTTTTCAACTATATGTCCCTATCAACTTTTCATGAGTGGCACTTGATAATCTTCACAGATGTACCAATGAATCATTTTGCTGACTGTTTTGTCATTATTTATAATCAGTTTGTGTGATCTTCTGGCATGAGCTGAATATATGACCTGCTCATATATTATGCTTCTTGGTACAATCTGCACTTTATTTGAAGATTTTTCAATTCTTGCCTTGATTGCATCCTCTTGAGAGCAGTCAAAGTCAAGCCTTCAGTTTCTTTTTTTGTTCCAGTTGTAAGCTGTTGCCAGGTTTTATCTTCATCCATTTCGCCTTGATGGAGGGGGGTGTCTACTGGAGTCTGAGAAGTGTAATCCCCAACATGCTGTTCAAAAGTTGGGTAGTGCCTGTCACAATAAAAGTTTAGTATTTGCCTTAGTTGTAGAAATGGCAACGATAGTGCATAAGGCCAAATAGCATCACTTGTAATATCTCCTCTAAAAGATGGCTCATATAGTGAGCTGTGGCAGTGAGAGGACTGCATATTTCTTGACTTTGTCTTACATTCACCACAAATTCTAATCTATTCAACTACAGAGTATAACAATCTGAAGCTGAAACTGCCTATAGTTGTCTGGATTACATGTTATAATCCGATCCTTCCTTAAATTGTTCCTGTATCAAAATTGGTTGTATGAAACCAATTAGCCATAAAAATAAAAGTCAATTACCTTGGGAGCGAGTCATCTATTTTTGAAATATAGCAGCTGGCAAAGAAAGAACACTTTACAATGTTCTTGCACATGCAGCATGCCATCCCATATTACATGGAAAAATATTCTGCTCTAACACCTGACTGTGGGTCAAAAGCATTGGTACAAGAAACAAGAAACGGAGCCAGTGGAAGCAGGAAGAGCTGTCCTAGAAGAAAAGCCCACTTGTCTTCATTCCTGTCATCTGGAAAGCTGTGATTATCTACTTGCAAAAATGCGTGGTGGTGGTGGTGGTCATCTTTGCCAGCTAGGGCAGTCCAGATTTGTTTGGACTTCAGGGCAACTTGGCCAGAGAATCTTGGAATTCAATACTGAACACAGCTGGGGAGAGGGCTGCCATTTGGTAAAAGGTGAGCTTGGGCAGAAGTTAATATAGTAGTAGGTGGTCAACAGGCAGCCTCTCCTCTTCACATTTCTTGCTTCCATTTTTGTAAAGTTGGGGGGAGAGGAAATAGGTGACCACAGCCCACTGCAATATTTCAGAATGTAATATTCAGGAAAAGGATAAGAGACAAAACCTTATTGGTTCTTGGCAAATCTTGCTATAATAAGTGTAATTCAAGTCACATGAGGCTGGGGGATGGTAGGAGAGGGAGGGGGGCAGAAACAGGCAATTAAAATGACAGAGGGAGGAAGGAGGAATACAAACTATTGGCGTTTGCAGATGATTTGGTATTTATTATGGAAAACCCTCTGGATACAGGAAAGAAGTTACTCGAAAAAATCGAAGAATTTGGGAAAGTAGCCGGACTAAGGATTAATAAGCAAAAGACAAAGATTATGGTTAAAAACATGATAAATTCGCAAAAAGAAGAACTATCAAAAAAGATGGAAATACAACTGACAAATAAAATTAAATACTTGGGGATTTGGCTTACCTCAAGATGCGGTACAATTAAAAAAGATAATTATGACAAATTGGCACAGCAAATTAAAACTGATCTAGATAGATGGTCCAAACTCCAGCTTTCAATGGTCGGTAGGATTTCGGC
>JANHGC010003827.1:77074-94216 GCA_027560395.1 Boaedon fuliginosus | reverse complement strand
AATCCTGTGGGATCTTATTGGGTGCTGGGAGGCATGTGGTGGCAGAAGGCGGTCTCGAAGGTACTCCGCTCCTAAGCTATGAGGGGCTTTAAAAATTGTCACTAGCACCTTAATAATAATAATGCAAACTCTTTTTAAAAATGTTCAAATAAAGTTAGATCCTGCCTTAGGGTTTTGCCTGAAAATCAGTGATATGATATAAAGACTACCTCATATTTATGTCATTTAGCACAAATTTATTATAATTAACAAACATCACCAATAGCTTGAGAATTAAGCTTACACGCTAAAAATAACATACAGTTATATTATCAATACTTTATATTTTATGTATGAATAATTGTAATGATTGATAAATATATTCTGCTCATTGAGATTTTTATCTCCAGCTTATTTATAAAGAAAGAGATAAACCAGTAAGAAATTTAACTGTATGACTGGGATTTCATATCGTATTGTTGTTGTTTGCTTAATTATTACTGAGTAACCTCCAATTGGTTGAATTAATGCAACAGGCTAAGCCCTGATTTCATATCATATTGTCATTTGCTTAATTATTATTGAATAAACTCCAGTTGGTTTGGTTAATGCAGCCAGGTTTTCAAATTACAACTGTCTTCCCACAAAGTGCTAAGCCAAAACCAGCTAAGGTTTAGCATTGTGAACCAGGTGTACATTTCTTCTGTAATCAGAAAGTTTCAGTTTAAATATGCTTAAATATATAAACCCAATTCTTCATTGCACAGAACATAAATTATACATAAGAAAGAGTTACATATTTAAAAC
This sequence comes from Boaedon fuliginosus, assembly GCA_027560395.1. Taxonomy (NCBI): domain Eukaryota; kingdom Metazoa; phylum Chordata; class Lepidosauria; order Squamata; family Lamprophiidae; genus Boaedon; species Boaedon fuliginosus. The sequence continues at coordinate 93,430 of JANHGC010003827.1, read as the reverse complement.
AACAAAAAGTAATCAAGTATAGGAAAATAATAAGAGCTATGGTGGCGCAATAGTTAAAATGCAGTTCTACAAGTTAACTCTGCCCATGGGTAGGAGTTCAATCCTGACCAACTCAAAGTTACCTCAGCCTTCCATCCTTCCAAGTTGGTAAAATGAGGGCAGAGATTGTTGGGGGCAATAGGCTGCCATTGTAAACTGTTCATTAAACTGTTCATTCAGAGTGCATTAAAACACTATGGACTGGTATATAAATCTAAGTGCTATTGCTATGCTATTTCTATAAAGTGAAATATGGAATATAAGCTATGACTTGCAGTTCAGCTCTATGGGATGAAGAGCTATGATGACAATTTTAGATATTTTACCCAAACAGGATGGGAAAATATGTGGAAAAAGCATGGAAGGGGAGGGTCAATCACTTCTCCCACCTCCAAATGTTTTAAGCTCTGCTTTTCTTGTTCCCAATCTCACTAGGTTGAACACTAATGTATGTAAGGCAATTGTGCTCACATTTAGTTTAGATTGCTACAGAAATCAGACGTTCTTAGCTAGTAGGAACCAGAATCCCCTTAAGATTCTTCTTGCATTTAAACAATCACAAATAAAATCCCAACTCTTTCTGTTCACTGGTGAGAAAGTCCAAAACTCTAAGAAAAGAAGCTGAAATGAACATACCACATCTATGGAATACCTGAACAGGTAAAAGAGGAGCATTGCTTAACCTTTAAAAGTCTACATTTAAAGTCTCTTCCTAGTACTGTCACTTAAGTGATATTGGCTGCAAGTCTGGTAGATATTGGTTTTTGGTTCTCAGAAGAGCGAAAAAGGTAAATCCAAAGTACAAAAATATAATGAAAATTTGCTAACGGTAAGGAAAGATATGTAAAAGAGTGAACTAAATATTATCCATAGCAAATATCTATTTCCAAATCTGTGTGGCTGATATAACAAGAATTCAGGGATACTTACAGAAGCAAAGTCTAGAAAGGACTTTACACTTCCATTCAATCTTTATATCTGTATTACCTGTTAATCATTTTTCTTCAGGGTTTGCTACTAATGGAGAATTTGCAAGTTTCCATAGGGGATATAGAAAGGTCAGCTTGCAGTTCCCCTCTGCCTGTTGTATCCTGCCTCAACTATTATAAGGGTACATCTCAGCCTATTCTCTGGAAAAACGAGATACTATTTCAGTAGGCTACAAGCAAAAGCTCCACAACAGAACCACTTTCTATTTTAATAAAATTACATACACAGTGAAGTAGATGGGGGAGACGAGGGCATCTTAATAAAGTCCTCCATGAGACACAATAATTCTTGTCATCTCTATACTAATTCTGCAAACTAGATTCAGATTTACCGTGTTTTTTTTTTACTAACTTCCTTATTTGAGTTCCACCATAGCTACACCTGAAATGTAGATGTAAGGGGACGTTGAGGGTTTATTAAACAGGCCCTAAGATCAGAAACCACATCCTGAGGTACGTGTTAGGAAACAAATATTTAAATTCATGTTACCATATAAAGGTGCTGTGACAGAGGGGAAGAAAAGTGATATATCATATTAATTTCAATTTGGCTTCTTCATTCGTATCTTCCTGAAAATTGTAGGAGGGGAAGAATGAAGAAGAGGTCAAAATAAGCAGCAACTTTCTTAGGGGAAAGTCTTTGTATTCAGACACTTTGAAAACAAAAGATTCACGAGGAACATTTACCTTTCCAATCAACCTCATTTATGAACTTCATTTTATTCCATGATTACTAAATGAAAGTGAATAAACTCAGGAAGGAAGTTTTGTAATAATTGAGAACAATGAATATCAAAACATTCCTTGATCAGTAAATATTCAACAGAATAAAGTCAGATTCTATCGAATGCTGTTTCTGAAATTTTCTATTAAGCTCTTACATGCAATTTAAAGTACTATCATGCATATTTAAAAATTGCATTATTATTTTCCAAAAGCTGAAAAAAATACAAATGGAAAAAAAAGTGATTTGCTTTGAGTAACAAGCATATTTTTCAAGTGTAGCAAAAAGCATACGCTGCTTTTTCCTTTAAACTAAGGATCAAACAGTCCATGCCAGAATTAAGCATCTGGGATTCTGTTACAAAGAAAATGAGGCTGATAGATGAGAATGTCCCTGAAGTTAAACACTTGTGCTTAAAAATGTATTCACGGCCAATCTGTTAACTATTAACAATATATTTTTATATCAATGAACTATGCCAAATTTAGGAAGGCTTTAATGATGGAATATTGCTTCAATTTACATTGTGTGATGTACTTATATACAGTATTACAAGGAATTTTTCTTATTTGGCTCTTTCTGAGAATGCACATGGAAAAGGAAATTGTTTGCTTCAATGCATGCCAGGTCCTGCCTTGTGGCTCCCCAAAAGCCAGGGTTTGTCAGCAAAGGATAATCCTATGATTCTAGCTTCTTTAAAAGGATGCTAAGGAAGGATAATATGTTAAGCAATAGACAGTTTATTGATCATGCTACTGGATGGATCCAAGCAAGAAAAAGCAGGGTGTCTGCACCAAAACAGAGTTCATTAAAATGCATGTAGGTCCTATGTAAACTATGAAATTCTTCTAAATACATATACTATTTTGAAAACCACAATGATAGTAACAATCCTATTTTGTGCAAATGTAGACTCCACGTTTTAAGAAATAACAGTAATGTAAAAAATATACTCCAAAAATGATTTTGGGTATAATTTTCAAATGAAATATTTATGATTATTCCTTGGCTGGTTTAGCAACCAGAAGATGGAAGATAGAAAGAAAGCCTGGGAATGTGCCTGCTTATTATCAGAGTGATTGGGATGGATTAGAAGGAAACCTGGTCAGATTTATGACATATAAACTCTGACCATCCATTGCTCTTATTGTGTCAAAGTGATCAGAATTAGAAGTGCCAATCAATGTAAATGGAACCATTTTAAAATACAGCTAATTTGGTACAATATGTTCAGCAGGCTCTAAAATTTATTTTTCTAAATGATGTAATGACTTGCTCAAAAATGTTGATATTTACAATGTCACTGTAGCTTCTACCAGACACCTAGAATCATAGCTTGCTTTGTTTCAATAAGAGGCAATAAATATATGGTGGTTTGCTTATGTCCACTGATGTGGACACTTCAAAGGCAAAGTCTTCCTTGAAGCAGCAGTTTATTCAAACAAGCATCATCATATATATTATATATTATTAAGTGAAACATTTTTATTGGGATGGCACTAAATGACAGAAATCAGTAATGTGGGAATCAAGTCTTTTTAATGAACTCTAAAGAATTAATGTGTGCAAACTGCTATTCCTATTACCTATCTTGAGGTAGGAAGGTAATATTGTTGACCTTTTTTTCTAAGCTAATTATTTGCAATATTATGATTGAATCTATCATCAGGGTATAATTATTTCAAGTTCCTACTCCCTTGATATCCAGAAACAGTTCAACCATTTGACTGACCAATGGAATAAGCCGAATACGTAAGCTGTAGACAGTGGAGTATTTGTCTGGACTTTGCTTATTACTCTATGTATCTATTCTCTATTATTCTATTTATCAAAACTATAAATTGTTTGTAGAAACAGGAGCCCTAACTCTTATGCATGTTTATGTTTGGTGCTAAAATTATGCTTGCCCTTGGAAACTGCCACATAGTTGTATTGAAATAGAAATAATATATAAAATAAAATGTAAACACAGAAATGACATACTTGACAAATATGCTTTCTGCATGCCAGTGACTGCAATCACACTGGACCATAAACCCATTCCGTGCAATCATGCAAGAAGGCATGCAGACAAGAAATACTGGAAAACGTGCACTTTTTCTCTGAGGCAACCAAACAGATGACAGCACAGTAGAGAAAAGGCACTTACAGTTGTTCTAGAGAGGCAAGTCCTTTAAATGCTTGCCTGTCAATTGACTGGATTTCATTCTTGTACAAATAGCTGAAACAAGAAATAATCAGTAATATTAGTATACACAAACAAGTGTTACATTAATGCGTGAAGGAATTAAGTTGAAATGTGAGGACAGTTTTTCAAATACACAATGGAAAGCAACAAAACGAGACATGTATACACCACAGAACACTTTTTATTTGAGAGTGTCGGGCAGAAGGTTTAGGGTACAAACAGAAAACTGTGCTGGACTTCAAACGTAATCACCAAGTAGGTTTCAATTCTATTTGAGAAGACAGCTTCAGAATAGGCCTGGGAATTATCTAAAACGTCCATATGTGTGATTACAGAAGTACACATACAAATTCATAGGACTAAAATAATTTATGTCAATCTCTCGTAATCATGTTTCTAGTACTGTTCAATATGGAGAATCAACTTTATCTGAACTAATGGATTATTAGTTGTTTCTCTTCAAACGATTAATAGTTTGAAAAGTTCAAATAAACACATTATCAGATATGTAGCATAACAATTCTATCAAAATTATTAACTTCTAATCTTAAAAGCTAAAGAAGTCACAGAACAAAAAATGTCATGGGGAGAAATTAGGAAGTCAACTAACAAATGGAACTGTATAAGAGTCTGTTTATTAATAGAGTACAGGAGTGCATGCAAACCTCTGACATAATATAAAATATAATAATACAAATGAAAAATAAATTGATATCACAAAAAGCACAGTGAAAGCAGTTAACAGTGGGGCCCATCACAACCCTTTTGTATTTATTAACTAGTCTGATTGTTCAATCACATCAATAAAATAATTTAAAGATAATTTAATGCTAAATAAATATAGCAGCACAGTGGTTTCCAGAAATGAAAGATTTATTTGTTATCATGTCTAGCTTTTAAAATATGTTGGTAATAATATTTGGGGTTTTTTGATAGAATTGTAAAAAACTTTTTGTTCCTGCTGACAGAATATTAAACAACTGGGACAGTATTAAAATATTTCCATCTCAAAATAGTTAATTACATACTGAGGCTGTTCTGCTATATGAAAAACTCAATTCCAAGTTTATATAAATACATTTATCTAAAAGATTTATTACAGTGTTTTATGACTTTTGCAGATTGTAATTATTAGTATCAACAGGTATATTTGGACAATGGGAGATAAAATGACAATATTAATATTAATGTTATATTTAGAATAAAAGCAGCAGTCAATAGCAATGGCTGGAGAGGTAGGTGAAGTTCTATTCAGCTTCTGAAAAGTAAAACAGATTAAACAGAGATTTTTATCACAGTATATCTGTTAATCAGTTGTCTAATATTATCACTGTCACACCTAATGTTTTATGAATAGCAACCATCATTATATATACTTTATGGATTTCATTTCCTTATAATGTTATTCATTAATCTGCAACTTGAACAACGAATGAAAAATCTGGTTAACAAATGAAAAATCTGAGGAAATGGGCTATAAACCAAGCAAGATTAGAAATACATTTTCTGGCATTTAAAATATTTTTGTACATTTTTGTATATTCAATTCAACCAATTTAATTCAAATCTCCTGCTGGAAACCAGATTCAGATACATTGCAGAAATAGAAGGATTTTCAGGGAAGAAAAAGAATATTTAGAAACAAGAAAACATTTATATTATTTTCATATTGGGTTTAAATTTGTGAAAACGTATTCTAAAGGGAAAATTCTACTGTATTCCATTTAAAAAACTCTATGCCATTTCTTTTAATTATGATAATTTGATTGTAATCTTGTATCTAAGATTCAGCATTTGAATAGTTAAAAATACCAATTAACTAAACAAGTACTATGCAATACTTTTAAAGATTCTAGGGAACTTTCCCTAGTTCTCTACAACTTTTTAGAACTTAACAACTTTGTGACATGACTTTTATATCACATATCTTATATTACAGATATGTGAAGATTGTTATCCTATCTCCCACCAATAATATCTTCTGTAGACTAAATACACCTAGGTCTTTACTTGTTCTTCATAAACTATCAACTTGACAGACCTCCACTTTGAATGGAATAGGACCGTGCAGCTGTTGGATCAGAGTGCTTGCAGAACACCACGAATATTTCGAAGTCAATCGCGTGCAGCGCGCATTTGACCGGCGATCGGGAAGCGCGCCCACAAAGCAGATAATCAGCGAACTGGTAGGAAACCATCCCTGCATATAGTACTTTGCTTGATATTTCCCTCCTCGATGCTTTTGATCCATTAGCGAGCATTTATGGAAAAGGTTATTGAGCCAATTATGAAAGCTAGCCAGTATTTTACCATCATGCAGGGGTTTTTTGGTCAATTATTAATTCACTTACTATATTTTCTTATAAAAATATAAATTAGATATAGTAATAGAACTGGATACAGTTCCAAGGGACATTTCATTCCAATTAATGTTTTACAGAAAAGGACTTGAAGCACCCCAGTGAAGAGATCTGGTCATCTTCTTCTAAGAGATAGCACAGAAAGTATGATATACCATTATCAACTCAATCAGATGTTGAAAAGGAAAAACGTACTCATTTTGAATATACTTTCTAAATGCACATATATTCAGAATTAGATCTATAATAATACACCAAGTCACATCAGAGTAAGAGAACAGCAAACAGAATTTTTTTTGTACACTTGTATGAAAATAAAAGGAAAAGAAAATAGCCGGTATGTAATTGCATGCATTTGCCATAGAGCATATGAGACAGAAGATTAGTATTATACTTTCCTAGGTCAGGTTACCAATTTCTACAATACGAAAGCATGATCATGAGAAATTTCCATTGTTTTGATGAAAATATAGAAGAGCTAGTAAATATCTGATCCAATCTGCTAACAAATTCTTCTTTTTGCAGGTAGTCCAATAAACCGGAAGATCACCTATCACAAAATTTCACAAATTTAATAAGGAATAATTGCAGGGGTGGTTTTCAGCTGGTTCGGGCTCGGAGCCTGGGGAGGGTGTAAACCGGGCCTCCCGGAACCTGCAGAAGAGCCAATTTTCATCCTCCGGGGGGCCTGCGGAGGCCGGGAGGCTGTTCTCGCCTCCCCCAGGCTCCAGGGAATCCCCTGGAACCTGGGAAAAGCAAAAACTGGGCCTCCTGGAAGACAGGAATTCTGAACCGGCCCATTTCTGGCCTCTGGAGAGCCAGGAGAGGCCATTTTTGCCCTCGCTAGGCTCCAGGGAAGCCCCTAGAGCCTGGGGAGGTCGAAAATACCCCCCCTTGCCATAGTGCAGGAGGCCAACTAGGCCACGCCCACCATGGCCACGCTCACCCAGCAACTGGGCAGAGAACTGGTTGCTGGAATTTTTGAAACCCACCCCTGAATAATTGGTTAGAAAGTTGAAAATTGAAAATACTTTGGTTTGAATTCAACATTTCACCTTGAGATTCAGAATATTAAGAAAATAAAAAGCTGAGATATTAATAATTTTCCCCTTGCTCGACAGATGTAAGTATTCAAGGAGAATGACATTCAAGATGAATGTGAGTTTCTTTAAAATGTGGAATTGCAAGCTATTCCAGTGAGAAAGACAAATGTGATACAGGTAACAAAATCAGTGTGTCTATGTAAGGAGGTTATTAAACAGGCCATATTTAAACAAGCCACCACTGAAAATAGAAGGAAGATAGAAAAGTTTCTATTCCATAGAAAAATTACACAGAAAAGTAATAAAAATTGTAGGGAAAAAATTAACAGGAAAAATCTCAAAAATCTTGCTCTGGCCACCACAGAAATACATAGGTTCTGAGAAGGTCAATAGAGCAGAGAAACATTTTTATTTGGTTCTGCTCAGAGAAGTTGTATCAGCAGAAATAGCACATTGGATCCCATCTTCTGTATATTGGGCAGCATTCCCATTTTCTAAAGCTCCTTTACCAGCCATGTTTTTAAACTAAGCATACTAATTCCAGAATTGCTCTTTTAGTCATAAGTCAAGTTTCCTTCTCCTTTTTCTATGCTCTGCCTTTTGCTGTATGCTTGGAAACTTGTGTTTACTAGCTTTTATAGAACCACTGATAAGAACTTATCTTTTTATGCAGGCATTTCATTTCTGAAGAATCTACTTCCCACAGACACATTTGTTCAACTAATTCATTCCCTTAACTCCCATGTTGAGCAGGGAGATCTGATGGGAAGTTTTATCCTATTTACTGCTTACTTCTTTCTTAAGGTCCTCATCATGCAAATGATTTTATTTACATTCATATCTAAGATTTGTTTTCTTGCATATATTCTGGCCATGGAGCTTATTTCTAATTTTCATCTTTGCAATGATATTATTGGAGGAGAAGGAACTACTCTAATATGCTAATTCAAAAACCATAAATGGAAAACTCAGAAACCCACCTAAAATCGTTTGGGGTTGCTATGATATCATACTAACATTAACATTAATAACGCTTAGCTATTATTTGTGATGTAAATTAACTTTTTACGATGCTTTGCTACAAACATTATTTTAAACCCTTAAGAAATAATACTAAATACTGAACTTTATTAATAGAAAAATCCACAGAAAAGTTAAGAAGAATCTATAGTAATCCTAGCCATGGACTTCCAGATGTACACACCTCTCACACAGAAGCCTCCTCCAGCTTGGGGATACACTTATAAATGCTAAGAAGAGGCTGCCACCTGTAGTACTTCTGGCTTTTGCAACTTACAAGACAAGAGGGAGGCTTAAAAGTAACCAAAGAATCCTTGATCGAACAAATTATAATAGTCAACATGCACAGGCCTAGTGCATAACACATATTTGATATCAGCATATCTCCGAGAATATGTTTGCACTTACAGATATTTTAGATTTTCAAGGTCTTCAAATGCTCCAGTTGGTATTCTTTTAATGTGATTATTGTTGAGGAGTCTAAGATATAAAACAAAAAGAGGTATTTTTTCCACTGAAGAACTGCAACAATTAATTACAAATAACAATAGCAGGGTTTTCTTAAAATGATTTATTGAAAAATAAAAAGAAGTATGGAATAGATACTTTATTCCAAAATATCTCAACACTTCTTTTTCAGCTAGAGTAGGTACAACATTCAAAGTATGCTGTTACATTCAACGGCAAAATTACTACTAATGCTACTACTGCTCTCTGAATATTATCATCATCTGATAATATGATGGCATTGGACCAGGTTACCTCCGACACCGCTTCCTGCCACCAATTGCCTCCCAGCGCCCCGTGAGGTTGCACAGGATGGGCCTCCTCCAGATACCATCGGCCAGGCAGTGTTGCCTGACAATTCCACGGAGGAGGGCCTTTTCCGCAGCAGCCCTAGCCCTCTGGAATGATCTACCTCCGGAGTTCCAGAGTGTCCCAGACCTGAGACTCTTCTGCCGAGCACTGAAGACCTGGGTCTTCCGGCAAGCCAGATTGGCATGACCCACCAAACTTTTAGTAATTTTAGGGGGATTTTTAATGTTTAATAGTTTATTACTGTTTTAATGTTTTTATGGGTGTTTTTATTGTTGTGAACCACCCTGACTCATACAGGATTGGGCAGCCTACAAATTTGGGGGGGAAAAAATCAGAAAATTGAAAAGCTTGCTCACTTATCAGTAACAATTTGCTTGGCCTAACTTTAGTATGCTTTGTATTTTTGTCGTTGTCATTTCTACTAATATTTCCTACTGTAGCTGTAATATATATGATTGCTTGGATTTCAAATAATTGCTGCTCCAACAAATCTGGAAGACACCAGATAGGAAAAGCTGAAATAAAATCTATCAGTACAGGTAGTCCTCGACATATGACCACAATTGAGCCCAAAATTTCTGTTGCTAAGTGAGACACTTGTTGAGTTTTGCCCCATTGTATGACCTTTCTTGCCACAGCTGTTAAGTGAATCACTGCAGTTGTTAAATCAGTTAACACCATTGTTAAGTAAATTTGGTGTTTCTCGTTGACTTCGCTTGTCAGAAGGTTGCAAAAAGTAATCACCTGACCCTAGGACACTGTAACCCTAATAAATGTGAGTCAGTTGCCAAGTGTTTGAATTTTGATCACATGACCATGGGGATGCTGCAATGGTTGTAAGTGTGAAAAATAGTCATAAGTCACTTTTTTCAGTGTCACTGTAACTTTAAACAGTCACTAAGTTGAGGGCTACCTGTATGACTTAGATGAACAAGTTCTGATAAGTCTTTATGGAACTAACAATAAGAAAGGGAATATGAACTATTTCTGCTATCAATAGAAAGGTCTATGTCCAGGTGGAAACACTGCATTCATATTTTCAAAAATTCAAAATATTAAAAAATATAAGGTCGGTGAAATGAGGACCCAGATTGTTTGGGGGCAATAAGCTGACTCTGTAACCGCTTGGGGAGTATTGTAAAGCTCTGATAAGCAGTATATAAAATATGAGTGCTCTTGCTATCCATGTTGTAAGCCGCCCAGAGTCCTTTGGGAGTTGGGCGGCATAAAAATGTAATAAATAAATAAAATAAATAAATAAATATTGCCCTTTTTGGTTTAGGTAAAAGTGACAAGAGATGGATATATCAGGGGGATCCCTGTTGGTGGACCAGTGGCTGTAAATTATTTTACATCAGGGGTGTCAAACTCCAGGCCTGCATGTTTAAATCTGGTCCGTGGCACTGGCCTGGAAATATCAAAGGACTGGCCCGCAATGCCTCTGCTGGCCAAAACAGGCCACGTGGAGGTCCTGTGAGGTTCCCGCGAGGCCCATTTTCGGCCTCCCCGGCCTCCAGCAGCACTCTGTCAGCCAAAAAGCACCCCATTTTGGCCGGCAGTGTGCTACAGGAGGGGTCCATCCCTTTTCCCCACCCCCCTCTCCCCTCCAGCCTGAGGAGAACTACAATGCTGATCTGGCTCTCAAGGAAATCCAGTTTGACACCCCTGTTTTACATGATTACAAATTTATATGGAAGCCAACAAAAATTACAGATGGTTAGAATTCTTATGTTCTTTCATGTGAATTTCACAAAACACTGAGTAAATTTAAAATCTTTAAAACTCTCATCAGCAATCAACATAAGGAAAACTTAATATACACCCAAAAAATTAGTCTTACTAGTCTTAATGAGACAAAATACGGTACAAATGGAGACACAAATAAAAATGGTTAACAGTTTACTAATGGAAAAAAAAAGTTGTAAGAGGGATAAAACTTACAATGTGTTCAAATTTTTAAGCCTTCTAAATGCACCAGGCTGGATTTCTTTAATTCGATTGAACCGAAGATCTCTGTTAAGGAAGAGAGAAAAAAGTCCTTGATTACTGCCGTATTTTTTATTGTTAACATTTCAACAATTGAAAATAAACATTGGCTAATAAGTGTATTATACCTTTCTCAATGGCATATCTCTCTAATCAAAGCAACAAAAAGAAAAGAAAAAGGGAAGTGTGGTATGCAAAAAAAAATTCTGTGGAACTCCACATTATTCTATTTTTCTTCTCTGTGTCCTGTTCAGAGAGTAGTCCAATGGTTTCTGTGGTTCTTGGTGCCAATCCACAGAAGAGGTTCTATCATGCGTATGTATTTAACATATATGTTTTTGGGGAGGGAAATTGTGGTTTGTGTACTGCCTAATGACACCTAACTCTTGAGAGAAACAGTGCAAAGATGACGAAAGTATTTCTGATTAACAATTGATAGATTATTAGACAATTAGAATCCAACCTGCGTTGGATGGGATTATGCAGCTTTTTGAGCACTCAGGTTTCCAGGCTCCATGTGTTCTTTTATCTAGTCCTAAATCTGTATGGCTTGGAAAAATTTGCATAGGTAAGACTAGTAGCTCAATGTTGATCTTTCCTGGAATTCTCGTGCTTGGCGATGATGACACATTAAATGCATCATGTTGGTACTATACTTCCAAGAAAGCTACATGAATCAATGGAACACTTTATCTTTCTTAAAACTGTTCTACAAGAGGTTGCCATGAAAAAAATGCTTTTTGAAATATTTTTGAAATTTCAGCTGGTACCCTGTGAGGTCGCACAGGGTGGGCCTCCTCCGGATACCATTGGCCAGGCAATGTCGCCTGGAGATCCCACAGAGAAGGGCCTTCTCCGCAGCGGCCCCCGCCCTCTGGAACGAACTACCTCCGGACCTCCGAAGCGACCCAGACCTGAGACCTGGCTGTTCCAGCGAGCGGGATTATCTTAACCCATCATAAATTTGTAATTTTAGGGGTTTTTTAAATGTGTGTATAATATGTGCTTTTATTATGTTGGAAGCTGCCCTGAGTCCTACGGGACTGGGCAGCATACAAATTAAAGTATTTATTTATTTATTTACCTTCCCAACATTTTTGGCTTCTAGCTTGCAGTCACGGAGTGTTGTTAATCACCTTATCATTTCTAATAATCTTGGGACAAGCATGTTTAAAAGATCAATCCCTTCTTAAGACTATTATACCCAAGTGTTAAGAGAGATCTTTCTCTCTGTTCCACTTACAGTTGAATGAGCTGAACCATGGAATAATATTTTTAATACACTTACAGCTCTCTTCCAAGGGAGGTTAAGCTGATTCTTATTCTTCATGTTTTTTCTGCCAGCAGGCAAAGACATACAAAGTTCTGACTTCAGCAAACTCCTTGCAGAATTACATATTTTGATTAAGAAATGAGTAAATAAATGTCAGATGGTGGATGCTGTTCACAGATTTTGTGATGCAAGTCATATAACTCACAGTATAATGTGAATACAGTAGGGCAGATTTTAATGTCATGCTCTTGTTCCACTGCTTTCTGTTTAAACTTGATATTTGTGATACTATTTATTTTCCCTTTTCTTTGTTTTATTCTATATTTATTGATTTTAAAACGTTTTTAAATAGATTTGTTCTTACGTTTGCTTATATTTATTCTTACTCATTATCCATGTTATTTTTATGAAAAAGATAAATTGCATTCTATTGAATTCTACCAGTATATTGTGACATAGTAGTATATATCTTGTAAAGAGTTCGTTAATGTTTTCCCACCTACATACATACATTTGAATATAGTGAACTTGGGGTTCTAAAATGTGAGTTGAATATATATGCTTCTCAATGTGTTTTAAAAGGAGTTATTTCGCACATATCGGGCTGAAAGCAATCATCTCTTGGTAGATGGGAAACAATGTGGTTTTTACGTAAACAGAGCAAAAGAAAGAATGAAGAATTACATTTAATTATTTATCAAATTTATATCTCCCCCCTCCCCAGTCTCACTATACAAAGTAATTCTGGGCAGCTTACAATAGCATAAAAACATAAACATAAAAAAAATTAAAGCATTAAAGTTAATCATTAAAATAAAGGTTGAAAAACAAGATCACGGGCAATAGGAGGATGGATTTTTGTCTTTTATTCAACCAACTCCATTCTAGCATAGCGCTCTCTCAACTAGGCCCCCAAGCCCATTGGTACAGTCTGGTTTTAATGCCCATCCAGAAGGCTGGAAGTGACTCTCACCTCTGGTGATAAAATGTTCCAGAGGGCAGGAGCCATGGCAGACAAAGCTCTTCACCTCAACCCCAATAACTCAAATTCTTGGCTGGATGGGATGGGACAAACTCAATGGGGCATGACCATTCCTCAAATTACCTGATTAACTGCCACAAAAGGTTTTTCTAGGTCATAACCAACACCTTGAATTGGTCCTGGAAGCAAACAGCAACCAGTGCAGCTCATATAACATTGGTATTACATGCACCATCCCACAAGTCTCCAGAAGTGTTTGCACACCTGCATTATATACCAGTTGTTGCTTCAAGAATAGCCCCATGCAGAGTTCTTTGCAATAATGCAACAAGAGATGACCAAGACATGAATGACCAAGCGCAGGGCCTTATGACCTAAAAATTGGCGCAATTGACACACAACACAAAATTAAGTGAAGGTTCTCCTAGACATGACTGCCACCTGCTCTTTGAGCAGGAGTTGTGAGTCTAGGAGAAATCCCAGGTTGGAACAGAGTCAGTCTGAGGTAGTGCAACCCCATCCGAGACCAAAGACGATAAACTCCATGGATCCACAACCAGGTCACCTTCCCAGGGCTCGGCTGAAGCCTGTTGTCCCTCATACAAAACCACCATCACCCCAGCCTCTAGTCACCGCAAAAAGGCAGCCACAACAACACTTGAATCACCTGGGATGGAACTGCAGAGATGAATATCACGGGGTGAACCTCTTGCTCCCTAACAACACCAATTGGGACTAGTCTTGGAGAAAGGAGCCAAACCAGCACAAAACTGGCCACCCAGTCCCAAATCCTATAGCTAGCCCCAGCAGAATGATATTGAAAACTACCAAGAGGTCAGTAAGTGCTAAAAAGGATGCACTACTCCTATCCTGCTCTTGCCAGAGTTCATCTACCAAAGATGTTTTGTCCCATAACTTGGTCTGAAACCCAACTGAAAGGGCTTCAGATAATCTGTTTCATCCTGGCCCTCTGGAGCTGCGGTGCAACCATATTTTCCATCCCCTTTTTTCACTATACATGAAATGAATGAATATTTTAAAACATTGCTATCAGTGTAAGAATAACCATAAATATCAATAAACACATGTTGCTTTTGGCAATGAAAGCTGGAATGTACTAACATATTTTCCAGATAATGGTATCTCCAAATCTTGGAAATTAATAAATCAGGGATCTAATCTCCACACACACACACACCCCTCTGTATATTCTTTGTTCTTCCAATAAAGAAAATGCCTGGAGGACAAACTTTTATCTCCATGTGTATGCCAAGTTTCAGGCATGATATAGAATCATTTGTTTTAGTTATTCTTCTATTCCTGGCAGGTCAGAACAAAAGCGATCCAGAATAAGTTATTAACTTTACTCAGAGCAAATTTTAAGACAAACTCTTGTAGCATTTATTACTTTAAAGTGGACTGAGTCCAGGATATTTCTTTCAAGAGTCACAGTAGCATGAAAAAAAAATTCTTCAAAAGAAAAAAGCAAAATCTCTGTACAGAACTGAAATTAAAGAAAGGTTATTAAAGCATTTTAATAATAAGCTCTTGATACCTAGCCAATCTACTATAACATTAACAAGACTTGTTGAGAAAGGCTAGTTTAATCTACACTATACCCTGGTTAAAAACACAAACTCTTCTCTCTTTAACCTTCTTTATTTTTTATATGAGTTTCATAAAACCACAGACCCAAACCCTATTTGGAAGAAAAAAGTCAATGAATACATCTCTCAAACTTTATCCTTTAAAAAAAACCCAGGTTTATCCTGTACTAGCTGCTTACCCGGCCCTGCTCGGGGTTTTTTTATTGGACTGGCATCTTCCTTCCTTCCACCTCCCTCCTTCCCTCCTCCCTCCCTTCCTTCGTCCCTCCTTCCTTATCTCCCTCCCTTCTCGTCCCCTCTTCTTCCTCCCTTCCTCCTCCCTCCCTTTCCTCCCTCCCACAGTTCTATTCCCATCTTCCTTTCTTTGTTTTTCATTCCTTTGTTCCTTCCTCCCTGCTTATCTCCCCCGTGTTTCTTCTTTCCCCATTCATCCATCCTTGTACCCTCAGTTCTGTTGACCTCTCTCTTCCTTCCTCCCTCTCTTCCTCCTTCCTCCGTTTGGTAGGTGGTGCTTTGGCGGCCAGGGGAGCGCCGCCGGGTCCCAGGAGGCCGGCCCTTGCAGCCCTCGGCGGCGGCGGCCCGGCCTTGCTCAGTTCCTTCTGAAAGGCCCAAGCCAGCCGCCGCCGCCGCCTCGGCCCGCCTTCCCCTGCAGATGCACCATCTCATCAGTGGAAAGTCTACATCTCTGCCAGTGTCTTCTTTTTTGGACAACATAACCCAAGATCCTCAGCCAACATGACCTCAGGAGAGTTGATTCAGATTTATGGGAGAGTTCAGGTGTCACCTACACCTGGGGCGGGCGCCGGTGCAGGCTAATAGATTGAGATCCATTTCCAGAGCTGATTAAAAACAAATCCTTTGGCTTGCCAGAGGTGGAGCCTTGCTAGGGACAGAGGTGCCTCTTCTATTTCTACAGCCGGGGGTGTAGAGCTAACCTAGGATAGCCGCGTTCACACGTTGCTACCCGCAGACGGAGAAGGGCAGCGCAGGCAGGGCCAGGCCGGCGAGGCAAAAGCCCCTCTGCCCCAACCGCAGCCCCTCCCTCTCGCGGCCTCCCCCCCTCCCTTAAACACACCCGGCTCTCCTCCCGGTGCGTGGCTGCCGGGAAAGCTCCCCGCGGCTCAGCTTCGCCTCCGAAAGAGGAAGGGCCGGACACGCTGCGGGCAGGCAGGGGCGCCGGCGATCGCCAAGCGGGGCGGGCTTTCTGCTTTGCGCCGCGGCGGGCCCGGTGCTGGCTGCCGGGGAGAGACATGGAGCTGGGGGCGCGGGAGCGCTCGGCTGGCGGGCGCGGTCTCCTCCTCCGGCTGGGCGCGCTGCTGCTGCTGC
>JANHGC010003827.1:30673-48967 GCA_027560395.1 Boaedon fuliginosus | reverse complement strand
GTGCCCTAGGCAAGGGGCGAGACATTCCAGGGACAGGGTGTGGGCAGCTCACCACCCCTGCCATGGGGGCAGGGCTTGGGCAGCTCACCACCCCATCCTGGGGTTCAATTTTTTCTAAAAGGGGGCGGTGAACCAACAAAGTTTGAGAAACACTGTCCTAGCTGAACAGAGATTAAATTAAGATTGCTAGATTGTCTTAGACAAATTTCACAGGGTTCAATCCTGACATTGTTATTGAATTAGATCACTGTCCTGCTGCCAATTATGGTTCGCCACACTCAGTGAAAACCACAGCTTTAACATTGTGTATACTTGTATTATGCATTTGCTGCACACACTACTGTAAATTACATCGGCATGTATTTGCCGTCATATCTTTGCCTTTTTGTCATGCTTTTGATTTAGTGAAACACTCAAGGAGATCTCACTTCGGCAGAGCTTGTATTCAGTTTATATAAACACTTGTATAAGTATAAAAGCAATTTGTAGAGTTTTCAGGGATTTCCAAAGTAAGGAAGTCCTTTACAGATGAAGACATGAACTAAATACAATAAAAAAAATTAAGTTGGGTGAAATTTAAAAAAAATCTCTATTGAGGTTCCCCACCCCCACCTTTATTTTGTACATTTCAAGGTAGAGTACATAATGTTTTCCCACACAACAACCACTCTACGAGGTGGCGCTGGGCTGAGAGAAACTGACTGACAAAAT
Source organism: Boaedon fuliginosus (assembly GCA_027560395.1). Taxonomy (NCBI): domain Eukaryota; kingdom Metazoa; phylum Chordata; class Lepidosauria; order Squamata; family Lamprophiidae; genus Boaedon; species Boaedon fuliginosus. Next base: position 48,256 of record JANHGC010003827.1, on the reverse strand, counting down.
CCGAAGCTAGCTTTCATGCCTGAAGGAGGGCAAGAGGTCCTGGTCTCCAGATTTAAGTGCTGCACCCAATTGGCTCTCATATATGAGGGTTGTGTGAAATGAACAGGCCCCATCCTCTTAGTTTTTCCCTCTCAAAGTACTTTTACTTCGAGATTCCTTCAAGTCAACTGCAATTTTGAGGTAACATTTTGGCTATACAAGCAACACATTCCATCACAGATTGAAATGGAAAGAATAATAATACAGATAGTCCTCAACTTACAACCATAACTGATCCCAAAATATATGTTGCTAAGTGAGACGTTTGTTAAGTGAATTTTTTCACATTTTACAAAATTTCTTGCCACATTTGTTAAGTGAATCACTGCAGTTGTTAAATTAGTAATACGGTTGTTAAGTGAGTCCGTTTTCCCCCATTGACTGTTGGAAGGCCACAAAAAGGGATCACGTGACCACAGGACACTGCAACCATCAACCGAGTCAGTTGTCAAGCATCCGAATGCAAATCGTGTGACCATGGGGATGCTGCAACGCTCATAAGTGTGAAAAATGGTAATAAGTAACTTTGTTTCATTGCCATTGTAACTTCGAACAGTCACTAAACGAACTGTTGTAAGTCAAACACTATGACAGAAGTGTTTTATATAGAGAGAAACAGCTCGATAAAGATGTTATGTTAATCTTGAATGGAATTAAAAACCTCAGCCTGTGCTGGAGGTTTTTTTTTTCAAAGTTAAAGATGCCTGCATTCAGGTACCACAGCTGACTGTTGCATGCTTCGTAAACAAAGATTATCTTAAAAAAAAACCCAGTAGGACTAATTATATCCTTTTTCTGTTGCTTAGCTCTGTCAGGAGCTCCTACATGGAATTGAAAAGCAGATTATGATATTGGAAAATCCTACTGATAAATTGCTCGCTGTAGCAGGCAGAAAGTGTCTCTGTGTGTGCACAAAAAGCTAACTTGCACCCTCTGCAGGCCATCTTTGTCCAGATCGCATTGAGTTGGTAGTTATTTATGTTGCACTTTGCTTTGTGCTCACACAACAGAACTATATGCCCTGGAACCTAACTGGGAGGAAGATGAACTCCAAACCCAACTGGATCCTCTTTGCCTGTTCCAACGCTTTCTTCTTGCTTAGCCCCATTTAGGAGTGCTGCTCCTTTGTCGATCAAAGCAGGAACAACTGGTAGGAATTCAACCTTGTGTATGCCCACCAGGGCAAGCATTTTCAGAGTTGTTGAATTCAGGCCTTCTCAGAATATGCTTGTATGTGTCTGGACAGAATGAAATTCTACATTTGAAGATTGGTAATGTTTCCTTTGATTGTCAGGATCCAGTGAAATTGATGGTGAAAGATGGGATTCAGGCTACATGGGGAAATTCCCAATAACATGTGAGTCATGAGCAAGAAGAAATAACAGGCTATATATGCAGGGATCTCCTGGAGAGCCAGTCCTGTTTTGAGTCAAAGCTTATAGCTTGAATTTGGCTATAAAGTTTTGAGAGATCTCTAGATTTGGCTGCTGTACTGTGGAAAAGGAAAGGGCATAAACTCCATCTAGATTCTCATGTTTATCTCAACTATAATGGTTCTGATTTACTGTTATTTGGTTAGCTTTATATACCACCCATCTCTTAGGACAACGGTCCCCCAGCAAGGGGGAGAAGAGAACTGGGTTGTGTGTGTGGTGGGCTGGTGCGCGCAGCTCAACTTGCATGAACGGTGGCAACTTGAAGACTTGTAGACTTCAACTCCCAGAAAGCTGGCTGAGGAATTCTGGGAGTTGAAGTGTTGGAAGTTAAAACCCACTCCTCCCCCTATTTTCCCTATTTTGGGATACACTAGAAGTAGAAACTCAGGCAGAAACTCAGCCCCCATCTTTGTTAAGGGGCCATCTACTTCCTTCAGGAAGAGCTATTCAATGGGCCATTAAAAGCCTGAGCCAGTCTATTCTACATAATAAAAGGTCTACCTTCAGGAAGAGCTCAGCCCCCCACCTTTGTTAATGGCCCATTAAAGCCTGGGCACAAAAATCTTCCTGAGGATACCGCTATAATAGGAATAGCCAAGGATCCCTTCATTACATCACTTACCAAGTTTCAAACAAACGTAGCACACAAACAACCTACAAAGCTAGCTATGACCTCTGACAGCAACCAATCAGGATACATTTCTTGCCACAGATACAGGGTCAGGTTCAAATCCCATCAGAGAGTATAAGGGACTTTCAGCATCTCTTCCTTTTTTCATACAAGAGCTCCAAGGCATGTGATCCTATCCACCATTAAGCCATCTTTCCAAACAGCCTCCATGTTTCCAGTGTCTTTTTCCCACTTGGAACTGAACTCAACAGTGAACTTTGCCGGCTTTGCTGGCAAGCGTGGCCTTGACCATCTTGTTCCCTTCTCCTTTCCTTCTCCCCCCTCATGTATGATTGAGTGAATGTATGAGTTTTGATCTTTTATTGTATAGGCAATTATATTTTTATTGTATGTACTGCCGCCTCGAGTTCCCTCGGAAGGGGTGAAGAGAGGCGGGATATAAATCTAATAAATAATAAATAATAATAATAATGCTTGATTTTTTGAATTATTAAATTAGCCTTTGTCTTGTTCATATCTTGCCTCTTTTATTTTTTGGCTTAGGGATCTATGCAAAACTAAATGTATTCCAAGTTTTTTTGATATATCATATATCATACTGTAACTGTTAGGGATAGGATGATACCTGGTTTTCTATTTATAGAATAAAAACTACTCTGTCATAACATTATTGGGACTTTAATTAAAAATGTCCCTTCACAAATTCTGGAAAGGTCTGCAGTTATTTTTCCATGCTAATATTCTTGCCATTTTGCTTTTTCTGCCTCTGATCTGTCCTATGGGAATCTCATGATAGCTGAGACACCTGCTTTTGGTATTGCTGTAATAATTCAAATTGAGGGATATTCTAATATTTATAGTTTTTCTCCACACTGTGACACTGAAAGAGCATGATAATTGCTAGGCTGTTTGATGCTTTCCAAAAATTTTAAAAGCATTGGGAGTAAGCTGGTAAGAAAAACTAATATTTTTTAATGTTGGGTGTAGCAGAGGATGTAAGGGAAAATAAGCTCTGATGAATGAACTATGAAGGTTTTTGTTTATGCCAGATTGGAAATCATAATCTCAATTCTAATTTTATTCTTAATGCCTGGGCCCTGTTTTGGAAACCCTGTTGTGGAGTGAACGTCACCCTGTGGAAGCAGCAAGAGGTTCAGCACCTGAGGCTGTCTCCAGCCACAATCATCTGAAGCAACTGAAGTGCCTGCAGTTGGATAATGAGGAACCTGATACTCTGCATCCACCTGGTTCCCAGGTATGCCATTCTCTGGATCAAATGGTACAAAAATGCTCATCGTATTTTCTCTCCCAGGAGGGATATGTCATGTCAAGATTAGAGGCTGGGATCTTAGGAAGAAGCTATATACCATAGGATCAGGGTAAATCAGGAAAGGCTTTATTTCAGATTAAAAGGTAAGAGATTAGTCTCAGGTGAGTCTACATAGCCAAGTATGCAAGAACTACCAAGAACTGAACAGGAACAGGACAAGGAGGGGCATGCAAGCCCCTTATATAGAGGGTGCACAGTATCTCCCCGTACACATGCAGCAGTAGAAAGCTGCTGGCACCTAGAGGCACATCTGGGGGCAGTGGCAAGGAGCATAATTTTATGTGACAGGATAGTCGCTACCTGAATTAGATTCCACTGGTGATGGTTCCATGAAAGGGCCATTGCTGCCCAGCCTTAATCCATTGGAAAAACCATACTCTGCATACCTGAACCACTTGCCTCCCCAGACTCTTATATTTTAACTGACTCACAATCTATACATCAGTGCTTAGAACACATGACTGTGATTTGACAAGGCTTCCACCCACTGCTTTGGACTTGTATACAACTAAGTTTCAAAGCACATGGGATTTTGCTAATATGTGTGAGACTTGACACACTCCCTGCCACTTCCATTATTTTGTTATAAACCAGAACCAACTCTTGAAATCTTTTCTGTCTATTGTATGTAGGTTTGTCCTGGATTTTTAATTATATACTGATATAAATATGCTATTATATTTTAATACAGATAGTCCTCAACTTAAGATCACAATTAAAGCCAGAATTTATGTTATTAAGCAAGGCAGTTGTTATGTGAGTCTTGCCCCACTTTACAACCTTTCTTGCCACAGTTAAGGGAATCACTGCAGTTGTTAAGTTATTAACATGGCTGTTAAGTGAATTTGGCTTCCGCATTTACTTTGCTTGTCAGAAGTTTGCATAGGTAATCATATGACCCTGGAACACAGCACACATCATAAATACATGCCAGTTATCAAGTGTCTGAATTTTGATCATATGGGGATGCTGCAATGAGCATAAATGTGAAAAACAGCCATAAATCATTTTTTACTGCCACTGTAAATTCGAATATTTGTTAAACAAATGGTTGTAAGCCAAGGACTGCTTGTACTCTTCTGCTAACTAAATACCGGGGTGGGCTGCTATCGGTTTGCCCCAGTTTGCACGAACTGATAGCTAATTTTATCATTTTTAATGGCTGGTTCAGGGAGCCAGTAAATCCCACCCTTGACTAGCCCTGTCTGCCCACCCCACCCCTCCTAGGAGTCCCCACATGGCCCATTTTGGATGCCAGGTAAGTACAGGGCCTGTGCGGAGGCTTGGGGAGGACGGAAAATGGGCCCATTTCCAGCCTCTGGAGGGCCTCCAGAGTCAGGGGGAGGCACTTTTGCTCTCCCAGAGTCTCGAAGACAGCCTCCGGAGCCTGGGGAGGGTGAAAATGCCCCCGCCATGGTGCAGGAGGCCGACTAGGCCATGCCCTCCATGGCCACATCCACCCAGCAACTGGGCAGAGAACCGGTTGCTGAAATTTTTGAAGCCCACCCTTTTAATATAATCTGCTGGCAATGGACAAGGGGAAGTTGGCTCCTGTTTTCTGTGGGAGTAAGAAGCAACATGATATCTTTTTATTCTGAATAATCTTAAATAATAATACTGGAAAGACCGAATTTACAACTGGAGCTGTATTTATACTATCTTGAGCCTGAAACAGGATGTCCTGAATTAATAAAATTTATGAGGACATGATGAAATGTTGGCGGATTACTGTAAGCACTCTGCCTTTCCACTAATTATTGACCCACACTAATAAGCAATGAGTTAAGAAAAATAACTAAATTTTTCTGGAACAAAATTTCGGACAATCTTTATGATATCATTTTCCATCACTATCACTGCTGTCTTCATACTTAGGCAAGTTGTGGCCACAGTAGATCAGATATGCAAAGTAGAATTACAACATTTTTATCTAAGAAGCAGGAGTCTCGAATTCTATCATTAGGTATAAAAATAATACCCAACCTTTGAAACAGAGCAGATATTAATTATATTCACATGATGGATTTTTAATTAGAACAAGCAAGAAATACCTTTTGCAATGTGAGCATTGGTGAGAAAAAAATAACTCTAATTATTATGTTACAGTCAATTATATAGAATAAAACACATTGTTTGAAAAATCTGGACTTGTAAATAGGAATCCTCAGAGGTAGAGTGGCTTGCTTCTTGACCAAAACATGTTCCTTACTTTGTATTACAAGACAGTAAAATCACATTAATGCTAATGAATGCTTCCTCTTGGATTCTTAGTTCGTGGTTTTTAAAATTAAAACAATGTTAAATAAAGCAAATATAAGGCCTCTGAGCAGTAAAAATGCATTTTCGTCAAATAAAAACCTATTCTTGCTACTTTCTTTATACTACCAACAAATGAGACTTCCTTTCAAACATTCCTGCTCTTCATCTTGATTTTTGTCAAATACTGCCACTTGCTGGTATTTTTCATCCAATACTAGTGCTTTTATGAAAACATATAAATGAAAATTGAGCTTATGGAAATATTTCTAGTTTAATTTCACAAAGAATATGACCGCCAGATATAAAGCACATGGGTATAAATTTGTTTCAGGTTGATCCTGACAACAAAGTGCATTTCCTTAAGACATTCCAAAGTTAATAATCATTTTATATTCTCTTAGTTTTCTGATTTTTCTTATAAACTATTAGAATATTGTCTTTCTCAATACAGTGGCCATTTATTTCCAGAAGTTTACATTTCTTGAGAGAGAATGCTTCTTATAAACAAGTTTTTAAATTCTCTCAGTAGCACAAATACAGATAGTTGTTGACTTAAGATAACAGTTGGGTTCAGAATTTTCACTGTAAATCAGGGCAGTCATAAAGCAAATCATGTGTTTGGATCTGATTTTTCAACCATTTTTCCATGGTGGTTAAGTGAATCATTGTAGCTGTTGTAAGCCACATAGTAAGCAAATCCAGCTTTCCAAGTGGATTTCCCCCCCGCCCCCAGAAATGGACAAAAAAGTTGCAATTTGTGATTATGTGACCATAGGATACTGCAACCGGTAGCAAATGCAAGCCAGTTTCCAGGAGCCCAAATTGGAATCATGTGACGATCGGTTTGGTGTGACAGTTATACGTATAAGTCATTAAACACTTTTTCTAAAGCTGTCATAACTTTGAATCATTTTTAAATGAAGAGTTGCAGCTCAAGGTCTACCTATAAATGCATGTTTTATCCTTTAATGTCAAGGACAAGAATGTGATGTAGGCATTATCAGAAGCTTCCTAACTTCATTTTAACCCATTATAGCATGTTGTATGAATGTAGCCTAAGTGCCCTATTTAACAGGAATGCTTCCTATTTATAATCCCTCCCTCTGATTCCTAACATTGTTAGCAGTAGTTGTGGTATTCATTTCTACTGTGGTATTGGGGATGTCACTAACTTTCTTGGTCTGAGTTTCTGGAATTCAGGATTTACCTTTGAAAAAATCTGGTAATCTTTATAGTTAGGTTGCACAAAAGAAGTGTTTCATTTTCACAAAACTGTTTCAGACTATCAAAAAATGCTTGATCGACATTGCTTCACTTCCTCTAAAGTCTCATCTGACACAAGTAGAAGTTAACAAAACTGCAAGGATGAGGTCTTAGATTGACCTGAAGTTTCTTTTCTGTATGTGGCAAATTGTGTTGTCCCCTTGCCTGAAGGAGGAGTATTGTGGCAGCTTCACAGAGCCAAGTTGTATATCTTTATTCTATAGGTGGACAAAAATACCAAATCCAGTCTTAACACCTGGGTGATTGTGCAATTAACCATAATATATCAATCAATAATTCAAACAGTTGGAAAATAGTAACAAATACCATTTGAGATACAGTATGTGATATAGTGCAAATATTTATTCAGAATATTTAACTAGCTATGCACAGAACAACGTATCAGCCATTCTTAAATTTCTTTGCAGAGTGGGAACTCTTATTTCTTTTCCTGTTTTTAGGCATGACTGGTTTATAACTCCTAATTATGTAACTAACAGATTTTTAAAGCATTAGAAAAGGGCCAGTCTAAACTTCTAAGGGATATCTTAGTATATTGTATTGTGACCTGAACACAGCTTGATAATTGGAAATGTGATCACATATGAGGGAGACAAAAGCAAAGTCTGGGTCAAATTACTGCTAGTTGAGACCCCTATGGCATTTCAGGATAATCATTATCTACTGGGACCAAAATAGACATACCATATTATCTAGGACCCCAAAATCTGGGGGGCGGGGGTGTGCATATGGACCTCATCATATGAAATAAATACAAGTCAAATTATATTGTTGCTGAAAGGAAATGGAGGAGCTCAATTATAGCCACAGGCTATATATAAATCATAGTCAGGTGCTGGCTGTGAAACTGTTCATGAACTGCTCAAGTGCAACATCCAAAGTAAGCTAATGAAGAAGACAAAAGGAAGCTGGATGTCAGAACAAACTATGCAAATTGCCAAGAAGAGAAGCCAAAACTGAAAAAGACAAACATGTCAGGAAGAAACAATGTCAGAGAGCTGTTGGAAAAGAAACACTATTATAACAACATCTGTAAAGACACTGAAGATGAAAACAGACATGGAAAAATGAGGAAAGTCTTCCGAAAGATCTCTGAACTTAGAATTGATTTCAATTAACTCAATTAAATTGATAGGTTGCAATGAACAAGTGGTTGCTGATTGAAAGATCAAAGATGGAAAGACTATATTGACTGAAATACTGTATAATAGATGTCCACAGTACCTTAGAATATATTCATTACTTATAACAATCTCTGGTACTGTGAGATGAAATTAGATCAGTTCTTCAGACATTATCAAGTTGGAAAGCTAGAGGAACCGATGAACTACACACGGAACACAGCAAGCAAAAGAAAAGTTAGTAAAGATTTGAACCAAGCTCTGCCAGCTAATCTGAAGAATGACCCACTGGCCAACAGACTGGACAAACCCAGTCTGCATACCAATACCAAAGAAATGAGACTTAACAAATTGGGCAAATTATAGTATACATTATCATTTTTATTTTACACATTAGCAAAACATTCAACACAGATTAGAACCCATTAATGAAAAAGAGATGCCAATGTTCAAGCTGGCTTTAGAAAAGGCCCAAAAGTAAGGTACATTATTGCTGATGCATGCTGGAAAAATGAGACAGCCGGAGAATACCAAAATATATCAATATGTGCTTTATTGATTATAAAATGTTTTTGACTGTATCAACCAATCAAACTGTGGAATATACCTAGAAAAATGATAATCCTAGAACATCTCATTGACCTCATGAGAAACCTATAAACCTGGAGTCTGCATGACAGTAGAATATGTAACTAGTATATAAGGAATATTCATATAAATTAATGGAAGTATGGTGCTTAATCATGACAATTACCTTATAGACAGCTACATCAATCTTATTGTACTAAGAAAAGAACGTTCACTTATTTCCGTGTACTTGCATCAGCCTTGTTGGATGGAGGTTCTGAAGTACAATAGTGTGAGGGAATGGAAGCTATTGTACTATCGATATACTATTGTCTGCATACATTATATATATATTTCCTCAACTTCAGTTTGAATCCTGGTAACTGTATAGACCATGTCATTTTCTTGCAAGCAGTCCAGAAATAGTTTGTCATTGCTTTCTTGTACTTTCCTCCTTCAATTTAGCCTAAAATTCTGGTATTTGACCGGGGAAATGAGGCGGGGTATAAATCGAATACATTAAATTAATTAATTAAATTTCCTGAGTGTATCTCATCTATCTTAGGAAATGTTACACCTCTTAGTTAAAAAAAAACAATAGGACCAAAGAATATTATATATATATAGTTCTTGACCAATACTCAGTAAGGAAGGAGAATGCAGAAAACAAATATCTGCTACTGTTTTTTTCTGCATCCATGAATAATCAAAAGTATGAATAAATTAATACTTACTATATTTTTTCCTCCCTTACAACATTAGTTAGTAGCTTTGATAAGCGTTGTGAACAGATATTCAATTTATATTTCTTATTAATTTAAATTATTTAAAATATTTATTTGACAATGTATTTATTTATTTATTTATTTCATTTTTATGCCGCCCAATTCCTGAAGGACTCAGGGCGGCTTATAACATGGATAACAATAGCACTCAGATTTTTTATATATTGTTTATCAGAGCTTTACAACACTCCCCAAGCAGTTATAGAGTCAGCATATTGCCTCCAAACAATCTGGGTCCTCATTCTACTGACCTTTAGGAGGATTGAAGGCTGAAACAACCTTGAGCCTGGTGAGATTCGATCTGACAACCTGCTGAACAAGTCAGCAGAGATAGGCTGCAGTGCTGCATTTAACCATTGTGCCACCGAGGCTCTTTGTAACTATTGCTTGGAAAGTCATCAAGAGATAACAGGACAATGATGAAGATTTCACAAGATGTATCTTGCTATTTGTGTTAAAGCCACCTTAAGGACAATCTTCATGTTGATGCATTGTTGCTTTTGTCAGCTAATATATATTATACCTGAAACCAGTACTGTTACATTAAAAAGGATCCTATATGTGATCCATGTTAATATTTCTAAAATAGTTTATTCACATGGACAATTATATCATTAAACTGTTTTGTAAACCATTAGAAAAAGTAGAGATTGGCATTGTGAAATAATTGACAGCCATGGCACACATTAACCCTCCCAATAAATTAAATTACTTTTTTTTAAAAAAATCATTAAAAAAAAACCTGAAATCTTGCTGAGTTGACATATTTTGACCTTGTTGCCCAAGTCTGAGACTGTTGGCCAAGAGGGAGTGGCTGGTCCAAAGTCATCCAGTGGCTTTCCTGGCTAAGGCTGGACTAAAATTCACAGTCTCATGGTTTCCAGCCTTGTGCCTTAACCATTAGACCAAACCTCAACAAAATACACAAATAAATTGGAAAATATACAACAAAATTCAGCACCAATAAATATCAATTAGTACTATACAAAACAGGCTATAAGTACAATGAAAAACATTATTAAATTACATGTATATGAATTGCAGTGTACTGCATGTTGTTGCAATGAACAGCATCACCATGATCTAATGCTCTAGAGACTTATGCACTGAAATGCGTATGAGAATTTAAGAACTGCTGCATCATTTTGAATGGTAGGTACCATAAAGGCAAATTAATATGAGTACTGCAAGATAAGCCTTAGGAAGATGAAAATGATTTTAAAAACTATGGCAAAAATAACTGTACATGTGAACAATTCTGACTTAAAACAACTGAAATTTTGAAAATGTCAGTTTTATTGACTAAAAGGATGGTTATTAATGGCCTTTTTTAAAAAAGAGCAGTTATGCTTAAGAAGAATTTGATTACAATATAAATAAATAAAACCATTTTAGTGATAAAAATGAAAAAAGGGGCCATGGCATGCAGGCTTTGCTATTTTATGAGGAATATATGAAAGGTAACAATTAACCAGAGAACAGCTGTGCTACAAATGTGGCAACACATTTTATTTATTTATTTAGAGTAAGATGTGTTCACATCCAGCATGACAAAATTTGTACAAATTTCACAATTTAAAAATGAAGTTATCACAGCAACTTGTGATTTCACACATTTATAGCAAAATTAAAATGTCAACAAACCCATGCCGTGTAGTACAAAAATAAATCAAACCTCAGTTCCACAGAGAGCACAATAAGTAGTTTATACAAAATTCTGTCTTAATAAATGATCACTTAAATTAAACTTAGAAATGAAATTGAACAATAAGTTAGAATAAATAAACTCTGATGACTCACAATAATTTCAGATGAAATGTCAGCATTCTAATATGTGACACTTTTGTGATCCCTATATAATAGTCACAGATAACTTTTGATTTGATATTATGTACCAACATTAGATGAGGAGCGCGGATTTGTGCTTAAAATCCCTTTTCCATTGTACATAGGTGATAACAATAAGAATCCAAAACTGATACTATCTATTACTCTACAGAAAGCATTACTATATTGGCAAAGAAGCTGCAGACACAATGCAGTGGAAAAATGCATATGCCATTATGAACAATGAGAGCCCTCCAAGGAGGCCAGGGCCAAAGGACAATAGATATGGCAGGAGGTGAATCTCAAGCACCTTGCTTCAGCTCTCAAAAAGGCAATTCTGAGCGTGGCAGCTACAACTAATAGCACAACAGAAAGGAGGGCACTGTACAGAGAAGATACTGCAGAGCCCCAAAGTAATTACATCATCTTCTCCCAGCTAGTTATTAAAGTCCTCGTGGAAAACTGTAAGCTTTTTGTACAGTGTATAGTATAAAGTGCCGCTGGGATATACATATATTTATACATATATATATACCGAGGTTGAGTATTGTATCAGAATATTTGTTGTGAGATCCCTGTAGTCTCCCCTTAGCAATAATATTGGATTAGCCACACTGGCTTCCACTCTAATTTGTTCAAATTTAGTGTCACAAACCTAATGACACAAGAAATTGCACACCTCCGTATGGATATATAGGGCAAGGTAAGTGCAAATAGTCAACTGGCACATTGTGGGGACAATGACCCTGTAAGTCCTGTTCTGCTAAAAATATTTTATTTTATTATTATTATTTTTTTACAAAACCCATCTTTTTTCATAACAAAATTTTTTAAAGTACTCTTGTACTTTTCTGCATAACATCAAGACATGGAAGGAAAAGATATGCTATCAAATTGAAATTAATTCAACATCCGACAAACACAACACACCATCTGAATTACTACTATTAAATGATAAACAAAAATGTCTCAAGAAAAGTGGTCTTATGCATACATTTAGTGCAGTTATTTTGAAGAAATAACAATCAAATTTAAAAAGTACAATACGTTTTTAGCTTGAAATGATGCAATTTAAAGCAAAAAAGTGCCAAAGTATATTTAGTTACATTAATTTTTTTTGATTGCATTCGTTTTTTGCAATAGGTAACAGTAGAACAAATAGATAGCATATGGAAATGCTACAAATATGAATGATTGTACTCCAACCAAAAAGCAGAACGTAACCAGTAAAAAGGGAAGAAAGTGAAACAATCAGATTCGCTGAACTGCATTCCATTTCCTAGTTAAAGTAGCAATGAATCCTGGTCAGCAACTGCTGTAATGAAAATGTTTGGGAATTACTTCCCAAATAGAAACCTTTTCTTTTTTACAGGCAATCTTTCTTTTAAACAATTGTGTTTTGCCTGAAAAAGGAAAGAGTGAAGTTATGAAATGATGAACTACATTGCTTTAACAGATAACTCAGATGGACACTCTTAAGAGTTCTGGAGAGATAAAGGATGTTGACTCCAAAGTGAGTTTGAAAAGTAAAGTCGAAATCTTCCCGTAGTCCACCTCTGATCAGAGTTCCTGTCATTGTGGAAGTTCCCATATTCATACCAAGTAATGCTTAGAAGTTAATTAAAAAGTGCTGTTTAAGCTGCTTTGAATCTTCTGTCAAATTTCCATGGCTTGATGTTGTCTTACAATAAATTGCTCCTTTTACATTTCACATCTAATTCATGCCCTTTTTTAAAATTTTAAAACCCCCCATTTTTATTGCCCCCACCACATACCATCCTCTGAAAACAAAAGTCACACAATATTTTCAGGCATTTTTAAAAAATAAAGCATTTTTGCAACCAATTCTTGCTATGAAACAATATGCACACAAAATGTATTTCTTAAATCCCATAAAATCTTCCAGCAATGGGACATATGAGTGTTTAAAAAGTGGCTGGAGACTGCAACATTGTCATTCAAAGCATTTTTCCCTTTTTTTTTCTTTTTGTCCATTTCAGTTCAAAATACTAAAACATTTAATCACTAAAGCATTAAAAAGAATTTACACTCTTTATTTTGATCAGCTTACCTCTTCAGAAATATATTTACCCCAAAAATGTGCATACATTAGCAGCTATAAACATTACATGGCATATCACACTATGTCAGCTTATATGAAAACGTACAAAATGTGAATGTATTCAAAAAACTATTCTGCAATTACTATTTTCAAAGCAAGACATAAAATTATTATGAAGTCTTGTGAGCATAACACTGTTTTAAACAGAAAGAAATATATAACACTTTCTGGTAAATTACAGCAGCAAAAAACAAGAGGCATCTTTTTTTTAAAGGTAAGATTTTTCACCACTATAGCAGCTGTTCACACCTGAATTCCTCTCACAGCCTGCTTTATATTTTCCAGTAGGGCTTTATTTTCTGGACTCTGATAACGATCTTGATTTGTATACATGTCCGTCAAAGTGGTCACGTAAGCATCAAAATTTTGTTCATTGATTGGTTCCTACGAGATATTAAATAGTAGTTCATATACAACTTCTAATTGCTTTTTTTGTATATTCATATATGCAAAATAAACTATCACAGCACAATGACATATTTTCTTAATACATTTAAAAAGGCCTAGTTTAAAGCTTACTTAATTTTACAGGAGACATCGGATTTGGCCCACCATTTCTTTTTAAGCAGTTAAATTTATCTTTATGGTTTCAGGGATGATATCGCAAATCTCCATCTGCTTGAGGAGTCATAAACATAAAAACAAAAAGACATCTACTGTATGAGGTGAAGAAGACTGCCTAATTCCTTATTTGAGCCTTCAATCACTTACCATATGCGGTAGCTGGATATTAGCTAGACTATGAATTAAAGATTGGCTCAAATTGGCCAATTCATGAAGGAGAGACTCATTTTGTTGTTCAATTACTTTGTTTTCTTCTTCTATTGTCTTCAGGTTGCTTTCCATTGTGGTAATCTAAAAGAACATATGATTGCACAATGTAAAACATGACAATTTAAAAGCCAATAATTATTTAGCTCAATAATATTAGGTTGTATCCAGAATACTTCTAATGGACTCCAGTCATGAAACCAGTCATGCTCCCACTGAAGAAAGAGTGAGAAGTGATATTTGGAAAGTACGGTAAATTTAGAAGCATCTTCCCAATCTGGAAAGCTTTTCAGGGGGCTACAGGGCAAGGAGAAATTTGCAAAAAGTTGCATCTTTTCTACAGGACCATCCCATTTATGCATGTGTCTGGTGTATGAGGTATGTTTGGGTGTCTGTTGTATGTCTGTGTGCACACGTCCAGGTGTGGGTTTCTACCGGTTCTCACCGGTCCTTTAGAAATTGTTGTTAATTTTCTAAACAGTTCAGAGAACCAGTTCTTAGAAGAAATCTACTTTTGTTTTTGTTTTTTCACTTTACAGGGATAATCCTGTAAAGAAGACAGGAACGAAGCCTAATCTTTATTGCCCTGTTTAAGTAACTGCTTCTCACATTCTTTGCATTATGCCCAGCCCCAGACATACTGTCTCCTTCTCCCGGAGGTTTCTTTTCCCCCATGGTTTCTTTTTCTCCTTTGCTGCTCTTAAAGGGGAAATGTTGTTTAAAGCTTTTTACATTGCTCTTGTTGGGCGGAAATATCCCCCCCCCCTTTGGAGTTCTTCCAGCAGGGTTGCAACAATCAACACTTTGAAGAAATAAATGAATAATGAAGTAGCTGCCAGAAAGCAGCTTTTAATGACAAGGAACCAAGCAAGACTTCTTGTCTAGTTAGAAAGATTGACATTCAAACATGAGTTTACATACCCTTTCTGAGTTTTGGTCTAAAACTGTTTTTTGGTGATGTTTAATTCTGTGCTTGGTGACATTTCATCCTGTGTTTATTGATAGGATAATTTTCCCTATTCCCTATTATTTTGGAAGGAAACAGGTTAACCTCTGTTCCTGAAAAGAAACTGGGTTGAGAAATCTGGCTAGTTCCTGTGTCTATTTGTTCTGATAATGAGCAAGAGTTGGCTGCTGATAGTTTTCATTGCATTTTAACTATTTTAATTCCTCAAAGTGCTCTGGCACCCTGCTGGATTTGTAACTCCAGCTTGCAGGTCTTTTTAATCTAATGATTGGTATTTAGGGCAGCTTTCTGCAAGCAAAGAAGCTTTTTGTATTTTAACCGTTGACTTACAACAGTTCATTTAGTGACCATTCAAAGTTACAATGGCACTGAAAAATGTGACATGACTTATAGCCATTGCAGCATCCCCATGGTCATGAGAAGCCAGACGAGGAGAAGCACCCCTTGATGTGAGTGATGTTGAATTGGCCATGACCACCATCACATGACCACATAGCCACTCCCACTAAGCCACATCCACAGAACCGGTTGTTAAAAAATTGAAACCCACCCCGGTAGGATCCACAATAATATTCTGTTGGAAGAGGGCAATTTTAATAGGAAATTCCATAGTAAGTATTAAAATTTACACTACACAACCACAAGCATGCACAGTCCAAGAGTACTGCAGCTTTATTGAACCTTAACGCAATGTAATTGGTGTGGAATGGAAGATACTGTTAAAATAAGAATGCATTGTCTTAGTTTTCCTGTATTATATATTTTGTGTCTTTTTTTTGTGATAGGCTTAAATTGTGACCTGGGGCAAGAAAAAGCTGCTATCATGGGGCCTGAGATAAAACTAGGTTACTTGGCGAAGAAGTGCTTTATGTTTTATAAAGCAAAAATCAATTATGTGATTTCTAATTTATAAAATACATTATATGATTTAGGATATTATGATGAGACTGCTTTCCTCCATGGTGTCCTGCTGATATTTGCAGATATCCAAATAGTTCTGTACTAATTGTCAAGGCTATTCTTTGCTGCTAGAGAGTTAGGAATAGATGATAGTTTAGATTCTCATGTTAGATTCTCATGGTGGTTATGGGAGAAAGGAGAAGTGCAGATACACAGTTGTCTAAAGGAAGAAATTTTAAACCCCAGAGAATAACACATTAAGATTAAAACAGAGCATTCTTGGTGGCGGGGAAGCAGGAGCTTTCTTATAGACATGATTGTAGGCAGCTAAGAATTTAATACTGGTTAAAACTGACTTGGTTCTGATGGAGGTTCAACATTACATTCTTTTTTTTAATAAATTTTTTTTATTAGTTTTCTCTAACATTACAGAATTAATAAAAATAAGAGATGAAAAGGTAAGGAATAAAAACTTAAAAATAGAAAGTAAAAAAATAAAAATAAAAAAAAATAGAAGAAACAAACAAAAACAAAAACGGGGTACATATTTTTCTCGTGTCATGTGGATCAGAATACATCAACCAAATTCATCATATTTTAATATAGTATACGTTTAAAAAGTTTAAAATTCATCACATTTTATATAATATAAGTCTAAAAGGTTTAAAATCATCTATTTATTTATTTTAAGAAATTGTTCAAAAGTATTTTAAACTACATATCAAATATCCATTTCTATTTCAATGTTAAAATAGTAAGAAGAGGGAAAGAAAAGAGAAAACCTTCCAAGATCCCTTCTATCATCCCACTTCCTTAGTCTCTTTTTTCTTTTTTTCAAAAAATTCCCCTTGAGTTTTTTTTTCCTTCACGTTGCTTCTCGCGTTGTTTCCTTTCCCCGTTCCGGACTGCCTCTCAGGTGATCGTTTTCTCTGACTTGGTTCTGATGGAGGTTCAACATTACATTCTTAATCCAAGAAAAAATATCTAGTGATCCTAAAGTAGATGGATCATGTATTTTGTACTGCTGGAGACTTATCTGTTCTTAGGTGGAGTGAAGCCCATGAGATATTTGAGGTGGAGACCCAGAGGAAGATTCATGAAGAAAAGTACCCTGGGGCCTAACATACCAATTCAGACAGTAAGTCTGTTATGGGTATGTCACAAGACAGACCAAAGAAAGATCAAAGATTTATTTATAGGAGAGTCATCACTAGATCAGGTCAGATGCTGAGAAACAAAAGAATGTTTACCTATAAGTTCTGTAAGTTCTTTTCTTAAATCTAGATGTTATTCTTAAACACAGAGGAATCATTGAGTCTGTCATCTGCACCTCTATAACTATCTGGTTTGGCTCTGAAACCAAACAAGACAGACACAGACTTCAACGGATAATTAGAACTGCAGAAAAAACAATGGCTACCAACCTGCCTTCCATGGAGGGCCTGTATGCTGCACGGGTCAAAAAGAGGGCTGTGAAAATATCTACAGACCCCTCACATCCTGGACATAAATTGTTCCAACTTCTACCCTCAAAACGACGCTAC
>JANHGC010003827.1:0-10390 GCA_027560395.1 Boaedon fuliginosus | reverse complement strand
AGATAGCCGCTGCATAGCTGTTGGATCAGAGTATTTGCAGAATACCACAAAGTTGTTGAAAGTGATCCTACATGGCGCGCTTTTGACAGCCAATCTGGCAGCGCGTCCATGAAGCGGGTAACCAGCGAACCGGGAGAAACCCATCCCTGCTTTACACGATGATGCACTGTCGGTTGGGCTTAGATCAAAATAAATTAGAATATAAATTCTCTACAATCGTTTCTCTTTTGATGTAAGTTTTGTTGTAGTATAGAATAAAACTTATACAGCATAAATTTTCACACATTCTGACAGAGATTCTTCTTACTTTGGAAGAAAACTGTGTAGGCCGGACTAGAGCTAGATTGTCATGGTGACACCACTCCTCTGCGTACTGCTTAACTCACTATTTTTGTCCATCCAAGACCATATTATTTAGATTTGATTAGTATGCATTTTCAACTTTTTTAAAATAATAAAAATAAAAGCACTCTAAGATTGTGATTTATTCTCCAATTAGGCCAATCTTTTGTACCATTTAAATTATGTCACACATTCCTAAATCTAAGACAAAGTTCAATTCTTGGAAAATTCTCAAACTTTCAAGTCAATGCCCTAAAACATTGGGGTGGCAATAGACCTCTTTTCTGTGATACAACATTTAGATTTTCATGTCATATACAAGGATCTTAAGTTTTAAAGATCTGAACTATCCATGTAATAACAAACAGCTTTCTATTAAACTGGCAAGCTGAGAAATTCTTCAGGGACTTAAAGAGCAAATTTTTATTAAATGGGGAAAAGCCACTTGCAGGGAAGAGATCATGTCTGTTATTTCAATTCATTATTCATTTGATGTTATTAGATTAATTCTGTAAAGTGGATCACATTTTTCTCACAAATTTTATATCATTGAGAAAAAAATGAAGTGAAAGATATGCAACCCATTCATAAAGTGCTGTTTGCAATAGCATTCCTCCAGATTGCTGACAGAATGAATTATCATCTCTTTACCTCCTAAAATACTGTGGGAAGAGTAAGAATAAGTCTATGAACTAAAATAGTGGTCAAGAGAAAAGTTCTGTCAGATGAGTTAATGGTAACTTGTAAAGCTTCTAGGTTTGTAACAGAAATCTTGAAATACTTTGGGGAGAGGCAATTATTATTTTCATATTTAGTAACTTATTTTTTAAAAATGCACAAAAATCCAAATAGTGAATCATAGCAGTTCACTAATGAGAATATGTCTGAAAGGAATTGAATGTATTTTTTTGGTTGATGCACTGAAATATTAACGAAAGTATCGCTATTCAAAAATTATATAATCAACTTAGTCATGTAGAAATGTGATACTGACATATACACTAAATCTGCGATACATCACTATCAATAAATACAAATATAGTGTTTAGCCAATGGGAAGAGAAATTGAATATGAAGCAGGAAAATCCAAAGCAATTTCTACTGTACATTGCATTATCCCTTAATTTATCCTAGATGGAAAAATAGTCAGCAAGATCACAATATTTGTCCAGTCTGAAACCACGGTTGTTGCAGATGATAGGTTTTTCTTTCTAGCACAATGGAACCCTGTGGTAATTTTCTAATTGCTGAAAAGAATCATAATTGGCCTCAGATCTGAATGTGAAATAAGAACATATGGGAAAAGTCCCAAATGGGAAAGAATCATGGTCCTAATTCTGCAAACTGTGATCCAGATGAGAGAGAAAATGGGACCAAGAGAAATGAATCTAAAACACAGAGTTCCTGCTTTGATGATAGCAGCCTTCCTTTATTGTCATACATGGACTTCATATTGAAATAGAATTTGAATATCAACAATTGACCAATTAGTCATTCCTAGATTCCTTTTAGTTTCTGACTGAAAGGAGAAATAGTTTTATAGTCAGATACTGCTCTTATATAAGGAATACATCAGTCAACAAACCTAAACAGTAATTACTTAATGGTAATCACTTTACATAATAGTAATTACTTACTCAACAAACTATTATTAAAATATGTATTGACTTAGTACAATGTATAAAGATGATTACTATAAAGAAATAAAGGTACTTTTATAAAGATCAAAAAAGGAAAAGATATATTCAGCAATGATTTTGATTTGCCAGTTACATGGGAATAACATGGAGCCTCATAATACAGACAAGTAAACATTTTTTGAAATCCAGTTTTTGTTCCAATAGCTTTATATGTATTTTTTCCTCCAAATATTCCAGTTTAGAATGCACTAAAATAGGAATCAAATTAGAAAAAAAAATGGTCTTGATAATTTTAAGCATTCTAATTATGTATTATCATTTTTAAAAATTATTGAAATAAAATGAATACTTTATATAGATATAACCAAAATGTTACAGCAAGATGTTTCTAGAGTGATAAATATAAATACAAATACAGAAAAAAGCAACCCAAGAATAGCAGTACTCTAAAGTAACTGCAATAGATATTAAGAAATAAGATAAACTCATTTTCCTTTGGTTGTTTTGATTAGATTTATTTTTTGCCCAGAAACTGCATTGCACAGACATTCATACCTTTACTATTCGTGCCTTGCTAAACTTTTGCAACTCTTTGTCACAAAAGGGCAAAAGTTCCTTCCATAGTTCCTTCTGGCCACAATGTTTAAAATTAAAAAAATAAAATAAAATTACAAGCTCTAAAAATAGGCACATCACAATTAAAAAATAAACAACCTCTTCTCACAATATTCTCTCCTGAAACCCAGCCCCACCTATATATTTTATGTAGTCCCAACCAGTGCTTTTTTTCTAAAAAAAAAGGTACCGGAACTAAAAAAAAAAGGTACCGGAACTCCCGTCGTATTGCACGTGCACACCATAGATATACTAATATACAAAAGAAGTCTAAGGAAAAAAAGGTGCCGGAACTCCGTTCCGGTGCGTTCCCCCAGAAAAAAAGCCCTGGTCCCAACCACTTGGTGCCTTTATCTTCTCATCTTCATTAAGAGAGTAATAATTATAAATATGTAAACTAGATTCTCACCATAAAGTTTGAAATATTGTCATTCTAGCAATTATACTATGTTCATTCTTGAATTAGGTTTTACTGTATTAATCTGTTTTCCAATTATTGTTGCCTTTTAAATCAGTTCTCTTTCCTTCTAAAATCATAGAAAATTTTAAAAAAATGAAATTTAGAATACAGATTAAAAAAACAGAAATATTGCATGATTCGTTAATGGAAAATTTAAAATGAACTTTAACTATACAAAGATGTCTTCTAAAAATAGATTATTTATGATTATTAACCTTCCCTTGAACTCTAAACTAAGCACTAAGTAGTTAAGGGCAGAGACACTTTCCATATATAATCCAAATGGTCAAGCCTATCTCTTCTCCTCTCTCCATTGGTTATTATGGTCTGAGTAGCTGAATCCATCTTGTTCTTTCAGTATCGAATACATACATTGTAGTCATACCTAGGTTTAAAATTAGAATAAACCATCCTTTATGATAAGGGACAATTAAATGGCTTAAGCTTCCAAAACAGAAAAGAAATAGTGTTATGAAACACATTTGACTAAAGTCAGGTTTAGTTCATGTGACACAATCATTTCAATCAACACTTTGTGCAGAGGTTTACATACACCCACATACATGCATTTCTATTCAGATAAAGGTTATATGATTCAAGTATAAGTCACAACCAGTGTCATAGTTCTGGATTCCCAGTTTAATTCTTGAGACTTGGAAGGAAAAGATTGCTGGTTTTTTGTGGCATTCCTTCATTTAAAGAGACTATATTTTTATTTATTATTTATTTATTTATTTATTTAACAAATTTATATCCCGCCTCTCTTCACCCCTTGCGGGGGAACTCGAGGCGGCGAACATACAATAAAAACAGAGCCTATACAATATAAAATAATCAACTCAATCACTCACAGAATCATACCCGAGGGAGAGGAAGGAGGGGAGCATGGTAATTAGGGCCACGCTTGCCGGCATAGCCAGGTCTTCAAGGCTTTACGAAAAACCAGCAGGCTAGAACTATTTCTAATCTCCGGGGGGAGCGAGTTCCATAACTAGTCATAAAAGCCATTCTGCCAGGTTTCCATTATTATATTTATGTTCTATAACAAAACCTAAAATCACCATATTTCTCACATTGTAAACATTAATGTAGGGGGAGGGTGCAGTGGCCTACTGGTTGAGAACCTGGGCTTCTTGACTGAAAGATTGGCAGTTCAAGACCCAAGTACAAGGTGACAGGGTGAGCTCCCATCTTGCCCCATCTCCTGCTAACCTCTAACAATTTGAAAGCATGCAAATGCTAGTAGATAAATTGGTATCCCTTTGGTGGGAAGGTAACAGTGTTCTGTGCGCCTTAGAATTATAATCATGCTGGTCACGTGACTACAGAAGCATTGTCAGACAACGCTGGATCCTTTGGCTAGGAAAGATGAGTCAGACATGACTGAAATGGGGAAATCTTTATCTTTAAACATTAAATTTATAGACAATAAAGATTGCATATTTTATCCATCAATATTCATACAGTATACTGTATGTATTTTTTACTGAGTGGTTTAAGAATTTCTACGTCAACACTTTCTGTCCCAAAGGTGCTTTTTCAGGAGGCAACTGGACTTTCTTCTTTTTTCTTTGAAGATGTTTCACTTCTCGTCCAAGAAGCTTCTTCAGCTCTGACCTCAGAGTTGAAAGAAGCTTCTTGGATGAGAAGCGAAACGTCTTCAAAGAAAAAAAACAAAGTCCAGTTGCCTTCTAAAAAAGCACCTTCGGGACAACTATGACCTGGACTTTTAGCTATACAATTTGGGATGAACACACTTTGAATGGTGTGGGAGTAAGAATTGATTTCCAGGAGGGAAAATTGCAGACTACAGTAATCAGGACCATTACTCAGGTGACCCTGAGACGCAGATAAACCTCCGAGTCCTTCAACCACCCTATGAAAGGATGCAAATGACCAGCTTGTCTGTAAAGAATATAAATACTTCCATTTCCCACTTTCCTGTGAGAGCTGAAAAAGCTTCTTGGATGAGAAGCTAATCATCTTCAAAGAAAAAAACAAGAAAGTCCAGTTGCTTCTTGAAAAAGCACCTTTGGGACAACCATGACTGAGAATCTCTACAGACTTCAGTACCTTCTCTTTCTACAGTAAACATCTCTTTATCCAAGATCCTCATTTGAGGAATTCTCTTTCTGACTTTTCAAGCCTTGCTAATGAAAATTACAATGCTGTGATACAAAATATTTCTTCCAAGCCTTCTAACAAATAGTCTGTTTACTATCAATAATACACCATCTGAATAATTCCAGTCACAATTTGGGGAGACCCAAATCTCTCCATTCACTTCATTTGTGTACCTAGGTCTTTCATTCCTTGAGTTACGGTATTCCTTCTCTTTCTTGTCTTCCATGGAATGAAAGAATGGATGAAAATACAGCCAAAGACTCAAAAGGTCTTAAGCTTTTTTCCAAGACCATAACTGTTGTTTGCAACCTAAAATAATTCTTTGCTGTTTACATCTGCTCATGTTAGAAAATATAAATAATAGCCTTCCCTTTTCCCCACTATCTACCATTATGAACATTTTATCCAAAATGTGTATCTGAGACTGGATTTGTCTCAATTTTATTTGATTCTGAGCAATTTCATTGGAGTTATTTTTAATTATTATGATTTTCTTTTATTCCATGCTTTGATAAAAGAGCATAATAAATACATCATCTTTATCTCCCAATTTCTTTTCTTTAGATAGGTTACAAGTTGCTTTTATTGATTTTATGTAAAACTACAAGTCTCTTTAATCGGAATAATTCGCACACTTCAGTTCTAAAAGCTGACCAGCATTTTTTAGTTTGATGATTATAAAAAAGATTCTTAGTGTTCTGCAGATTTTTTCTAGATTTCTTTAGTGCTAAGGGATTGTGCTAGAATTGCCTGTATAATACATGTTATCCAGAGAAAAGAGGAAGCTGGGCCAGTTCTTTGGATAATTTAATAATTTTATAGACATTTTATTCATAGCATAAATATTGGTACAACTGTACATATGTAAAATGATATATACTTCAATGACTTCTCTGCATCCTAAGTTATACCATGTTAAACACATTTTTAAAAAGTTCATTTTTATTCTCTTCTACATATCCACATATCTTAAGCAACAAGAATATGTAGATCATATCAAAAGCTATCATTTGGAAGCTACAGTTATATTCTGTGTCTTCTATACTCAGCCTTGTACATTTGCTTTATATTAAGGTTTCCATATTTTAACTTTTGAAATTTAAGAATGGGATTATTATGTAATTAAACCATATTTTTTATTTATTTAGAGTATTCATACAACCACCCGTCATAAATGCATTATGGGTGATGAACAATAATTATAAAGACAATATAAAACCCATACATTATTAAAATAATACAATATAATGAACTGTACTTTCCTGATTTTTGTTACTTTAAAATATGAACTGTACATATCTCTTAACAATTTCTTTAGTTACTACCAATAGAGCTGACTGAACATGAAGAAGTTTCAAAATCAGTATCCTATACTCTTTACAAATCACTGTCTGTTATAATTCAGACATTTCTCCTTTTTATATGCCATTACTTGTAAGAAAATCAGAAGTCTCTGCCACATGTCAATCAGTGTTTATGGATTCAAAGTTTCATACCACTGGAAACAGTTCAGTTAGTCAAGTCAAACCACACTTACAATATTACTGACATTGAAAATGTCTCTTAATGTATTGCAGATTAGTAGTATCTTTTCTTAAAGATTCTGGTCCTGAATCTCAATTAAAATAGTGATATCCCACTGATTTTGAAAATCGCTCACTTATTGATTAGGATTTCTATATGCCAAGCATGTAGCTTCCTATTTTTTTTTCAACCACATCACCTTAGACTTGTCATCATCTCTTTAGAATAAAATTCAAATATTAAATTTGTTAAACAATGAAAGTTGATCACCTGACGTTTCTTCCCCTAATAAGCTATATTTGCTTGTTAAATAATCTTGTTACATAATTTCTCTCGCACACATTTTTTTCTCTATGTTTGTGACAAATTCTCAGAAATTGAAATCACAATTTGATTTCTGACCTACACTTTTTATGGCACAAAAGTATGAGTCTCTAGTCCCGTGATGGTGAACCTATGGCACGCGTGCCCAAAATGGCACATGGAGTCATGTCGGCTGGCACGCAAGCCATCGCCCAGGTAGGCTCCACTCTGCATGTGCGCGTGATCCCTCGCGCCCCCCCACACACACACACATGGGCACGCGACTCCCCGGGGTGGGTTTCTGGGTCCAAAAAACATCTGAGGTGTGGCAGAGCCGAAAAACAGCTGATCCGCGCTGCCATGCCAAACAACTGACCTTCAAACGCCGAATCAGCAACTAAATTTAACAAATGGTTCAGCATTTGAAGCTCAGCTGAATTGTGTGGCTCAGCTGTTTTTCGGCTCTGCTGCGCCTCATGTTTTTTGGGCGGGGGTATGAGTGGGGGGGAGTCATGTGCGCATTGCATTATGGGTGCAGGGGCGCGTGGAGGGGGGCACACGCCTAGTTTCAGCACACAATGACAAAAAGGTTCGCCATCACTGCTCTGGTCCAATACTATAACATTCTTCGTACGATATGAAGTATATAAATATGAAAATATAAGTCTGTAGCTTGTTTCTAACTATGTTACAAAGTACCCACCCCAATAAATGAGTCCTAGGTGATTTGTTTCTTAACAAATTTCTCTGAAGAAAATAAAAATAAATGATAAACAAGAACTTTTCCAAAGTTGTAAAGTTCATTCCCAATAAACCCGTGCTTGTTAAATCTACTGCGAGAGAGAGTGTGTGTCATGCCTCTTTGCCAATTAAATCAATATACGTGATATTAAATCACATATCTCTTGCAATTTAGTTAGTGTTTCTTCTATGAAATCATATCTCTGTTAATAAAGTCAGTGTCATATGAAAACACAAGGCTCTTTCTGATGAAGCTACAGTATATTTATTAAATGCTAACAACTTTCTTCTCTAAAGCACTCAAAAAAAGTATAAACACTAGTCGCAGTGGTGCTTTTGAAAAATAATGGTTCCCTATGCATATTAAATAATGTTTAATATTTTTCTCTGAAACAAAAGTAAGAATGAAATCACATCTCCGTTGCTAAACCAACATTTGCTATATATCAGACATTTCATATGAAATCATAATGTTACTTAAATCAATGTAATAATAAATTATAAGTATCTGTCCCAATAAAGTAGCATTCCTAGCTAATCACAAGTCTCTGAGTAAACAAAGTCTGAAATCAAGACTCCCCAAGGTAAAACCTTGTGTGTGTGTTTGTGTGTGTGAGAGAGAGAGGGAGGGAGGGAGAGAGATTGTAAATTTGTTATACCTAAGCCACAGTTTGTGATAGGAAAGTATGAGAAGTAAATTAGTATTGGAGGGGGGGGGAATCTACTTGTGTTTATGTGATATTCTGTCCTGTGAAACAAACAGCAACCCAAAAAATGAAGCATGTTTTTCATGTCTTGTTGCCGGCAGCACCTTTATTTATATGCTTAGTGGCCACTCCCTTTCTTCTTTTGCTTACCAAGTAGGAGGTATCAAGCAAAGAGTCTGTCCCAGGGGCTGTAACTAGAAGCGTTGCTCCTGTGCTTTCTTACTTTGGTGCAGGCCTGATGTTGTTTCTGTCTTGTATATTTTTCTTATCTGGGTGGAGGCAGAGAAAATTATGACTGGAAGAAAATGTATAATTATAATTCCCCCTCCCATTTCTTTCAGATTTTGAAAGGTGATATGAAGAATGCATGGAATTATTTCGGCAACACAAAAGAAGAAATGTGATATATTGCCAATATTGAGAAAGAGGAATCAGCCTAAAATCCCTGCATACAATATGAGCTAAGAACTCCTGATTTTTGATAGTTGCTACTTTATTTTTAAAACTTTTAACAAAACGATACTATATTAGAATGTAAAAGAAAGACGAATATTATCAATAAGTATTTTTTACAGTTTTTCAGATTACATCAACTTTATTCACTGGAGTTTCTGATA
Organism: Boaedon fuliginosus; assembly: GCA_027560395.1. Classification (NCBI taxonomy): domain Eukaryota; kingdom Metazoa; phylum Chordata; class Lepidosauria; order Squamata; family Lamprophiidae; genus Boaedon; species Boaedon fuliginosus. The sequence continues at coordinate 1,317 of JANHGC010003827.1, read as the reverse complement.
TTCTTATGCTCTATTTTGACCAGATTTTAAAAACTTATTTTCATAAACCAAATAGAGTATAATCATTATTTAAGTGCAAGCTTGAAGACTTGGAAGCAGGATCACAGTGCCATATTTTTTAAAGGCCATTGTCTGAATTGCCTTTGTTTAGCTCAGATTATAAACAACTTCCTTTATATATAAATCTATATTTGTTTCCTAAATAATGGCATGGGTAAAATTCTTGAGAAAACCTGGAGGAAATCTTGGAAAAGTATATCAGCCTGGAAGTGTGATGTCCCTGGCTCCCACCAAAGGCTTGTTAAATGAACCAGGACAAAACAGCTGCTTTCTTAACAGTGCTGTACAGGTAAGGAAGAGCTACACATCAATCCCAAAGAGCTCCATGAGTTGTGAAAGCACCGAAAATACATTGTATTACAGATACGTTAATCTACATTCCTGTTACTATATGTATATATGTTACTATTCCACTTCATATTTTTGATCGTTTTGATATCCTTTGTTAAAAGAAAAGTCTTTCTAGTGGCAACAGACAGTAAGTGATTACTCTGACTAGTCATAAACTCCAGTTCAGTTCATTTTTGGTTGTCTGTTTAAGGCGAGATAATATTCAAGGGAAAAGTTATAGACCAGACCAAGATATCAAAACAGGATGGATGAAATACCAGAATGAAAGGACAAATTTTATAGGATGCTAAAAAGATAATTTATTTTGAAAATAAAAGTAGTACAATGGATTTCAAAGTTCTTCATCAGTGCAATGCTTAATTTTATTTATGTCCCACCTTTATTATTTTTATAAATAACTTAATGTGGCAAACACATGCAATTCTCCTTCCTCCTCCTATTTTCTCAACAACAACAACACTGTGAGGTGAATTGCACTAAAAGAGACTGACTGGCTCTGGTTTTTCATGCCTAAGGCAGGACTAGAACTCACAGCCTCCTAGCCTCTAACCAGATGCTTTAACCACTAGACTGAACTGGCTCTCACATATAAGAAAGATTATTCAAAATATAGCCAATGTTCTTTAAAGCAAAATAAAAACTGCTAAAATTATAGTAATTGAAATCAAGACTATATTCAATGCTTCTATTACATTAAAACTAAATTTGTAATGTAAAATACTTTATACCAGGCCTGTGCAACATTCAACTCTTAGGCTGCTTTCAGAATTTATTTATTTATTACATTTTTATGCTGCCCAATTTCCAAAGGACTCGGGGCGGCTTACAATATAGATAGCAATAGCACTCAGATGTTATATACTGCTTATCAGAGCTTTACAACACTCCCCAAGCAGTTACAGAGTC
>JANHGC010003826.1:0-12006 GCA_027560395.1 Boaedon fuliginosus | reverse complement strand
AGATAAACGTGTTTTGTTGAGCCTGCAAAATCGCTGCCAACCTCTGTGCTGTAGCCATCCATTCTTGTGTCAACTGGTTGCTAGCATAATTGGCATGCTTGTTAGAAAAGTGATGGCTGACGTTGTATTCTTTTAAAACTGCAATGGCTTCTTGGCAAATAAGACATACACCCTTTGATCAGACTTCAATGAAGAAGTATTTAGTTGTCCATTCCTCATTAATAATCACTCAGCGCTCACTGTCGACTTTTCTTTTCTTTGGCCCACTCATTGTTGCAGATGGGTTCAGAGCAGTAGTAGAGTCAGGGAGACAAAGAGCAGCCTAGGCGGTGCAAAATCAAGTCAATGTATCACTGCACCTAATGCGCCACCTAGGGGAATCCCAGACATTACAAGACAAGGTCAAATGAATGCAGTTGTAATCATGATATGATTTGATTTAGGCAATTCTATACCAATCTTTGGCGGCCCAAATTACAAAGACCAATGGGCCAGATGTAGCCCCCGGGCCATAGTATGCCCACCCCTGCTCTAAGGATTTACCCTGGTGTACATATTATGATAAAACTTTCTTGCCTTGAAAAGCTAAAAAGGCCATTTGGGACTCAAATGCTTATATTCATTTAGAAAACTTTGAATGTCAATATACAATTAAGACCAAAGACATTTCTACTATGGCTGATGGATAAAACTTTGGAAAATGCACATTGCATTCTGTTCCTACATATGAGAGGCAGGAGAACTTTATGACCAATGGTGGAAAGGCTCAGTATCATCTACAAAGCAAGAATGGTTGGTAAAATTGAGGAGATGACTGAAATGGCAAAACTGATGGCTTTGATTAAGGAAAAGATATTGACTAACTCTCTTGCTAATTGAAAGCCTTTTTGTACTTTTTTGTGAAGCAGAAAAAAAAGTGAAATTATGATATATGGATATATGAATGTTATGTTGTAACCATGAAACAACAGTTGAAAGTAAATTTTATTTATATGTGCTATAAGTTGGAAGTTATCAGGGATGCGTTTCTCCCGGTTCGCTGGTTACCTGCTTTGTGGACGCGCTTCTGATTCAGCTGTCAAAAGCATGCTGCGTGCGATCGACAGAGAAATCTTTTTGGATTTTGAAAATACTCTGATCCAACAGCTGTGCAGAGAAATCTTCATGGTATTCTGAAAATACTCTGATCCAACAGCTGTGCAGCAGCCATCCACTGCACAGCTGTTGGATCAGAGAATTTTCAGAATACCACGAAGATTTCTCTGTTGATCGCACACAGCGCGCTTTTGACAGCTGAATCGGAAGCACGTCCACAAAGCGGGTAACCAGGGAACCGGGAGAAACCGATCCCTGGAAGTTATTCCTTTTTAGGTAGTGCTGCTTCTATTTTTTTATTTTGCTGTGTTTCTATCAGTTATTTTTCTCTTTACTTTTTTCTTTTCTATTCCCTTTTTCAATTAGTAGCTCTTGTTAGTTTTTAATCTTTCTGCTTTAAAATTTAATAAAATTATTATTAAAAAAAACTTTTGCTGCCTACAACCATCTGCTGCATTTGAAACATCTGAGTAACAATATATGTTCTGCCAGAAGGTATTATATCATGCGGAGAAATTCTGGAATTTGTGTTTTGAATGTTGCCAATCCAACAGGTGGTTGAAAATAAAAAGAAAGCTATAGCAAAGAAAAGCACCAAATTAAGACTAACCTGAAAAACAACCTTTCATTGTTATTGATAATCACTTCTGGCATAATGTTGTGCTATAATAAAAGGAATTATGGAATTATTCAGAGAGGAGAGTTCCAAGTGAAAACATTTCAATAAATTAGGTCCTCCCTTAAAATAGGTGTTCATTGCTAATGTTGATTTTGGCAATATTCATGGCTGTCATTTGATTGAAGATTTGCATGACATTATTTACTTCAGTATCAATAAAATTGGCTGCATGTACACTTTTGCTCTCTTAGGTAAGCATAAGATGATGATCCAAGTGCACTGCATTACTGCTGATACTTGAATGGAAAATTAGTGTCAACCTTTTAAACTAAGTATGAGCTGGACCAGAAACACTCACAGGCAGGTCAAAAAAGTCAAGATGCTGGCTGCAACCACATAAATGAAATACATAGTTTATATAAAAAAGGGACATGACTTCATTTGCCTGGTCAATGTCACCATATTGACTTTTTAAAAATCGCTGTGGACATCTCAGGGCCAGCTCATAGTCCTGTAAAGCATAGGGTGAACTTTGATGTGGCTCCAGTCTCTCCCTTGCAGTAACTGTTTTCCTTTTTTTGAAATAATGAGAATTTAGAAATCCTCCCCTCCCCCCAAATTTCACTCCTCTATGATTTTGATTCCAGAAAAGTATTACAGCCACCTGTAACTGAAGGGAAAGCAATCATTTTTATCCTCCATGACTGCATTCACATATTCTCCAAAGTTTTCCTCTCGACTGCCAGCTGACATGCTGAGACAAATGTGGAAGGAATTTCCATTGTTTGTTCAGAAGGAGCCAAAGTGGAAAGATTGGGTGATGTCTACTCAGTTCATCATGACAGGGCAGAATTTTGGCTGCCTTTGACATGCATGTGTGGCTCCTGATATACAAATTTGGAGAAAGACAGGTTTTGAGTGTTGAAATGCAATTTAGCAATCTAGCAGTGAGACAGATGACTTTGATAATCAAAGGAGAAGGCTTTGGGAAGTGTATTATCCTCCCAATAATATAACTCAGAGGTAACAAGATGCTAATTTAAATGCAGGGCAAAAGAACTGATTTTAGGGGATTTGTTCCTAGACAAATTCAGATGTTCTTTTTTCCTACTTCTTATATGGCTTCAGGTACAGAGAATGCTTATGTCTCTTTGAAATGTATCCAGTAAATCAGAACTGCAGAAAACATATCAATATCTTCAGAAAGAACTGAAGAAGCTGGACCATTTGGCATTTAAGCGACAACAGGTAAGAAATTAAAGAATATTAATAAGGTCACCCATCTAGGTTTCTTTTTCAAGCTGGTATTCTTCAAAATGATGTGCAAAAGGCAGCAGTCAGAAAAGAAATGAGTGAAAGATCATCATTTAAGGCTCAGTTTGGAAACAGCTACTGTACACAATTGTTTTTCAATGAATCTTTCTGTGCTGCTGAATTATATCCAAATACCTTGGCTGAGATTTTAACTAGGCAAAATATTTTAAGCATTCAGTAATTTTAACAAATTTTACTTAAAAATATTTCCATTTAGTGGCTACATCCCATGGACTTTTTATTTTAGAGAATGTCCTTAATTGGAAAAAGAGTTTCCTAATTAAAATGTTCAGTATTATTTCTGGTTTAAATTTTTAAATAGGTTATCACTAAAGTGTTTGCTTTGTATTCACTCTCCATTCAGTTACAGTGCTTTTTCTGGGGATTGTTTTAATTCTATGAAATAAGTCACATTAGTGAACCCATTTTTTTTCAGAGTTTTTCAAACTGGATTTCCAATCTCAAATGGAGATCTTAAGGTCTAAGTGAGAGCCAGTTTGTCTAGTGATTTAAAGTCCCAGGCTAGAAATCAGGAGACTTTGAGGTCTACTCCTGCCTTGGGCCCAAAGCCAGGGGTATGACTTTGGGTAAGTCAATGTCTCAGCTCTAGAAAGAGGCAATGGCAGACTATTTCTGAAATATCGACCAGAAAATTGCAAGGATTTGTCCAGGCACTCACCAGGAGTCAACACTGATGTGAAGGTGCCTGTGCATGTGTGTGTGTACGCACATGCATGCACATGCACATGCATGTGCGTGCACACACACACACACACACACACAGAAAGCTAGGGAGAGAGCAAGTTAAAGATGAGATGAACAGAAATATGGATATTTTGAAAACTTCACCTTGCATATTGTGTTGGACAGTTGGTTCCATGGCTGAAAAGGCTCATGAGAAGAGAAATGGAAAAAGGATGAGGGAACTAATTCAGTTTTGCAATAAATGAATTACACTATAGTGTTGCCTAATCTAAATTTATATTCTAGGAAATTACTGCAGATCTAGAATATGGAGTAAAGAAGAGATGTACTGTTGTATAAGAGGCACATGCATCTTATAAAAGAATATGAGAAGAATAATATTACAAAAGGGCACAAGGTCAATGTTTCAGTTGGGACTTCTGTTTGGCTGTCAGTGATACTGGACGCAGGAGCCGCTACCTCTGCCACCCCTGGTCCAGGCTTGCCCATTTGAGGACTCCAAATGGAGCCTTTGTCAACTTGTAGGGGGGACAAAATATAGGAGAACCCCCTGGTTGCTTGTGGGGAGTCGCATCTTCCTATATAGCCCAGGAAATATCTCTTGCTGAAGATGGAAACAAGTGGCAGAGCAGAAGATGGCCACCTCAAAGCTTGACACCAGCCAGAAATAAGATCGTGCTGGAGGAGGAGAGACTGAGAAATGAACAAAGATTGTGACAGGTTAAAAAGAAGTATCATTATCAATACCCAATAAACATTCAAAGTTGCCAACTCAAAGGTTCTGGAGCTCTGTTTAAACAGCGGTGAACTGGAATGTTTTTTTCTGGGAGAAATACACAGAGAAGAGCTGCCAAACAGCTGATTGGGGGGAAAATAAAAAAAGAGAGAAATAATGGTGGAAAAAGACTGCAGCAGATAGAATACTCTCCACGATGGCAGAAATAATTTCTATTTGTGGAAAGGCAGTAGAGATGTTGCATAAAACAGCAGAAGAACTGGGAGTCAAGGAGTTAAATTGTATGAGTGGTACTAACTCCACATAAAGCGAAAATGACATGATGAAAATGGTGGAGTTGAAAGCAGAGGAGAAGTCACTGCCAGATGAGTGGGCATGGTGTATAGAAGCATAGTGCAGCAATCAAAGGGAGCCTACCAAGATGGGTTAAAGGAGTAATTGAGAAGCTTGTATTTGGAGTCTGGTCTGGAGGAAGGAATGAAGATCTGGACTGGGAAATACAAGAACTGGACTGTCGGCTGTAAAATGGAGATGACATCAGATGAGGGACAACAACAAGAATGAGACAGAGACAGAGAAAATGTGGAGAGGCAAAATGGAAGATTTAATTTGTGAATGTTGACAAATTGGCAAAAATGGAGAAATGATGGATGAAGAAGAAATCCAATTAGAGCAGATATAGCTTGATTGTAAGACAAGCTTTTTATAAATTATTGAGATGCTCAGTGGAATAATAATTTGGGTATAAGGGGTTGATTCAAAGTAGAGGATTAAATGATTAGAATATAAGTAAATGTTTAGGTATAATTAAATCATAATTAAGAGACCTATGATGCTAGGTTAATAATATATGTATGAATTGGAGGATTATTGATTGATAATGATCTGATGGTCTGTCAAAATAAATCTATGTAATTATATTATCATTTTTAAATAATATAAGACAATGTTTATGATTTAGAAGAATTGAATTTAGGAAAAAGATAAAAATGTGACAGTAGCTTTATGATATAGATAAGTTGAATTAAAAAATAACAAATTGTGAACTGTGAACATGAATAACTGCTAGAAGAAACTATAAAGGTAAAAGGATCAGAGCATTATAAAAATGACATGAAAGTAAGATTTATTGAAATAATTCTATTAAATATTTTTGAATAATATTCTAATATATTGATGATTTGGAAGAATTATATAGTGAATTTAAAGTATAAGAATAATGGGAAATATAGAGATAATGAACAAAATAGTGAGCCTTGGGATATAAAGAGTAATACAAAATTAATAATTATTTCAACAGTTATTAGAGGTTGGGATTGTAATGAAACAGAGTATTGTAAACTTACAAATGAATCGTATAACAAAATAATCATTAAGGTCAAATTAGTCTCTTGAAATGTGTTGATTTAACTTTTAGGAATTAGAGATGTTGATTTTGATTAGGAAAAGGTATTTTTAAAAAACAATTTAAAGATGTGAATAAGCATGTTTAGACCTGTCAGTGATGCCTTGGAACAACTTTGTTCATGCAATGGAGACAATCTGTAAAAAAGGAAACTAATAAAAAAATTATTGCAAAAAGAAGATCAACTTTTCAGTCCATTTTTTTAATTATTAGCTAGAATTATAAGGTTATTAACTCAAACAATGTAATCATAAAGAATGATGAAACTTATTGTTTAATATCTGAAAGATAGCAATTTGGGAAGACTATTTTAGAAGAATTGTTACAAATATATCTTTAGAATATGATACTGCTATAGAAATTCATTTTGCTGTTCTCATTTAATCCATTTCACAGTTTATATAAAGTGCATGTTTTGAATGCTGCATGGTCTTTCACTACATTTTATGAAAATGTTAGTGTTTATGTAAAAACCCAGAGGGTGATTAATAACAGTACAAAGAAAAAAGAGGGAAAAAGGAATTTTATAAATACATAATAAATTAATGGCATATGGTTGCTAGGATAGACTTTAAATTGTGCTTACTACTAGAACAAAGGAGCATTTTGTGAAACTGCTGTTTCCTCACAATCTATAATTAGAGTTTGGAAATATCACTTGATATCATTGCAGAAACATGGCCATTTATTCATACAGTAAGAGATAATAAGACAACAAGGACTGTTAAAAGTCAGTTTTTTTAAAAAAATAAGCTTTGCAAGGATATTATTTGAATCTTCAAGAGTTAAACAAGATTCTGTGTTACTCCCACGAAGAAATATAGCAAGAATTATATTTCCCCACTAATTTGATTGGAAAGAGGCATTTCTAAGATGTTTCATTCTCTGCTGTAAATATGGTTGAACAATCCAGGTTCAAACATCCCGTTCTCACATCTGTGTCCCCAATTATATAAACCCATTGGCTTTAGGTAGCATAATATGTAACAAGTGTGGTTGTCAATTAGAACATGTTCATTATTTTGCTGATCAGAACAGGTTACAGGTTTATTTTAAGCTGAGTTTAATTTGAGTGTATACTACCCGATGTATCATATATTTTTCTTTTCATTAATTTAAAAATGGCCACTAGGTGGCAATGTTTTCAAAGTTATTTCTCCTTTCTACTGCAAAGCTAAATTATAGCAATGAAGTCCAATATTAAAGGCATATTTTATTGTTAAAAATGTGATTCCTCAATATCAACGGAGAATGGAAAAGGAAAAAAAGTTTATATCTACTTAACATTCAAAAAGGTATCCATATGGAGCATCCCTAATATGAACTTTTATTTAATCCAATAATGAATCAATAGTAAAGCAGATTACTAAATGGGTGAATACATTGAATCACCTGTCATCTTTAATTCAATGGTTTATGTTTTGGATGAAGAGTGGATAATTTCTGAAAAAAGACAATATTGCATTTTTTTTTAAAAAAAGATAGGTATTTGTATGTCTGCAAGGCCAAACTTTGTGTATTCATTTTGCAGAAATGGATTAACTACATTATGATATTTTGATCAACAGCTAGTTACTAAACATAATAATTCTTGAGGACAGGTAACATTTCACCAGCAAATTAATTTCTGATAATATTGTGTTGCTTGACAAACACCCCATGACTTCATACATTTCCAATGTCTGATACTGTGCAAGACAGAAAATATCTTTGGCCATTACTCTGAAGTACCATTAGTGTAACATACAATCAGTTTAGCACTGGGAATTGGTTTGTGTAATTGTACCCCTACAGCTCAAATGAATTTCCTGAACAACTTCTTTCAACATTACAAGATTCACTAATGGTCAAAAAATTGTTTGGTAGCTCTTCACCAGGGCTATCCAAAAGTGATGTGACTAGTCTCTGGGATGATGAAATTTATTTATTTCTTAAATTGTTATGCTGCCCACCTCACTTTGCAAAGTGATTCTAGGCTTCTGCAATCTTTATGTTGGGCTCAGATGATACTAGAAATCAGGTTAGATCATGGGTGGGTTTCAGCCAGTTCAGTCTGGTTCAGGCGAACTGGATATTAACTTGCCACCTGGTTCACCGAACTGGTAATTTGAATGACAAGCTGGCCCCGCCCATCCCACCTCACCTGTCTCAGGAGTCTCCACGCAGATGACAGGTAAGTGTAGGCCGTGTGCAGAGCCTCTGGGAGGGCCGTTTTCACTGTCCCCAGGCTCCCGGGGATTCCCTGGGAAAGCCAAAAACCATGCCTCCTGGAAGTCAAAATGGGCCTATTTTTGCCATCCGGGGGACGTGTGGAGGCCACGGGAGGCCTTCCTTGCCTTCCCCAGGCTGCAGGGAATCCCCTGGAGAATAGGGAAGCAAAAAATTGGACCTCCCAGAAGTAAAAATTAGGCCCGAAACAGGCCTGTTTCCAGCGTCAGGGTGGGGGAGGCCATTTTTGCCTTCCCCAGGTACCAGGGAAGCCCCTGGAGCCTGGGGAGGGTGAAAATCCCCCCCCCCATGGTGCAGGAGGCCGACATGGCACGCCCACCATGGCCACGCCCAACCAGCAACCGGGCAGAGAACCGATTGTTGGCATTTTTGAAATCCACCCCTGCATATCGCAACTCTTCCCCCTTCGCTAAACCGGGCGTGGGCGTGGCCAACGCGTGACGCATCCGGCCTGCGGTCTGGAAGTTTGACAGCTCTGAGGTAGACTAAGCGGTGGGAAATTTGTAAAAAGTGTAAGGGCATTTTGTTTGTTTTCTTGTTTGTCTGAATGGCTTCTGGAGAGGCGGAGAAACTGGGAAGTCCAAATGAGAATCAAGGAACACAGAACAACAGATTTTTCCCCTCACCAAACAAAAAAAAATGCTTCGTTTCTAGCTGTGTTACACACCAGTGTCAAGCTGCTGAATTCTGGGAGTTGAAGTCCACCTATCTTAAAGTTGCAAAAGTTGAAAAATGCAGGCCTGATATATCAGAAGGAAAAAAATTGGAAACTGCTGGGCTAGACTAATCAGACTTCTAAGAAGGGAATGTGAAATATTGGTTTACCTTTATCTCTTTTGTTTCTGCATTTCATATCCACCAGTATTCTATCTTCTTCTCCCCCTTTGTCTTCTGCAGTTACCAAATACCGTACACCTACTCAGCTTAAATGCTGCACGGGTGGCATTAAGCTGCTTCGCAATGCCCCGTCATGCGACGAACGTGCCAAAAGGATTCAGGACACAGAGTGCCGTGAAGCCTTCCTTGACTGTTGCCGCTATGCTGCCAAATTACGTCGCCAGTCCTGGGGGTCTAGTGGTCTTGCAAGGAGTGAGTATGGTAACCCTGAGCCAGCTGAATAGGAAAAGAGAAAGGTTAGACAAGGAAAGGCAACCCAGATGTATGAACATCAATTCCTGTCAGGCCCCCAAAACGTGTCTTAAAAAAGTTATATAAAAAGTTCCAGCTTCAGCCTTCTTCCTCACAGCAGCCATAATATCTTTCTGTCAGACTTCAAAACCCAAGAAAGAAACTTTTATCATTCTTAAAAGCAGATTTATTTGTTGTTCTTCACCCATAGACAGAGTCTTGCCAAACTAAAATATGCTAACACCCCTATAAAGCATATAGAGGCAGTCCTCGAATTACAACCTCAACTCAGGTTGTGTATAAGTAATTATTTTGGTCCATAAGGAGTTTCAGAGACTGTAATGTATACAGGTAGTTCTCAACTTATGACCACAGTTTCTTTTTCGCTAAGCGTCACAGTTTTAAGTGAGTTTTGCCCCATTTTACGGATTTTCATCCCACCGTTGTTAAGTGAATCACTGCTGCTGTTAAATCAGTAACCCGGTTGTTAAGTGAATCTGGCTTCCCCATTGACTTTGCTTATCAGACGGTCGCAAAAAATGATCACATGACCTTAGGACACAGCAATGGTCATAAGTATGAGCCAGTTGCCAAGCATTTGAATTTTGATCACATGACCATGGGGATGCAGCAAAGGTTGTAACTCTGCAAAAGGGTCATAAGTCACTTTTTCCAGTGCCATTGTAACTTTGAATGGTCGCTAAAGGAACTGTTGTAAATCGAGGACTACCTGTATCTGTCAGATCATCCTCCATAATGTGTCACAGGCTGGACCAGAGGAATGGAGATACATTTTGATAGAGGCTAGATCCATGGGTTAGCCATCTATCAAAAGTTCACCCTTGAGTGGGATGGGAGATTCCTGGCAGGCTCTTGAGATCAATGCTTGGGATTCGGTCTTAAAAACTTTGACGTTAAAAAAAAGATCAACATATAGAGATACCATCACCCATATATATATAAAATTGGATGTGTGTGTATGTGTGTGTTCCAGCATAACTCTGGAACGGCTCGGCCAATTTCAACCAAACTTGGTACATATCACTTACCCTCCAGGAATAAACACTGTGAGGGTAAGACACTGCTAACACCACTCAGGTGGGTCTGTGTGCCCCCAAACCAATCGTGATGGCTTCAGAGCACTCCACAAGGGGACTCCCTCTGACGCTCCGCGAGAGACCAGCATCAGGGCCATAGAGCTACAGGCCCATAGAGCTACTACAGGGCTCCCTCTCACTTGCAACAGACCAGCATCAGGCCCATACAGCTACAGGCCCATAAAGCTACCCACTTGTGATGCTGCACAAGAGACCAGTGTCACAGCCCATACATCTACGGGCCCATAGAGTCGTTCAGATGAATACCCAGGCAACGCCAGGTTATCAGCTATATAAGATAAACGTAGCTTGAAACTGTATGAACTTCTAGATATGGTTTTAAATGCTTGGGTCAAAATGTTAAGGCCAATAACATTCAGAAAGGAACAATAAAAATGATAGTCTTTTAGATGTGCAGCTCCCAGCAGCCCTGACCAATCCTGCTAAGAGTGAGGGATGCTGAGACCCATGGTTCAACCAGAAGGCTATGGATGCCTTTAAGAAACCAAAGAGCCAGGAGCAAAAGTCTGCCCTGAATTAAAAAAAAAATCTAATGAAACTGAGTGAGAATTTAGGAATTTGAAATATGAATGAGCTTAAAAAATATCTGAAATTCTAGCAATCCAAATTCTGCATGAATTCCAAAATATGAAATTCCTAGGACTGACTGATTATGGGATTTCAGCAGGGTTTGTTTGCTTTGATGTATAGTATTGTGTGAACCCAGCCACCTAGTTTAAAAAGAAATAATGCGGAATGTTATGCAAACCAGCTAATTGCAGCCTGTTCAATTAAATACAGTAGTGCGCTATCGTTTAAATCTGTGAACATGTTTTCTCTCCATTAGCAACCATACTATTTCTACAAGAAGAGCCCTTTCTTCAGCCAGTTTAGTTCAATTTCTTCAATTTCTCTAGCCACCCGTTTCAGTCAAGTGATTCTGGGTGGCTTACAATTGTAAAATGATATTAAATGCAGCTGAGATAGCTAACCAGTTAACCATAAAGTCAATCAATCAATTTAATTTATTACAGTCATAGACCAGAGAACAAAACAAATAAAAACACTCCCTAAATGTACAATGAAAAATTCTAGTATAAAATAATAAATAGCAGCTAAAATCTATGATAAAATCCAGTCTGTCAATTACACATGGTCTAACTATATTAAAATTACAATCCATAAAATGTGTGCCCGATCAGTTTAATACTAAAAGGGAAAGGAATAAGCAGGGTTTGCAAAGGGTTTGTCACATTTGTTAGATAACGTAAATATGGTTCATTAGACATGTATCGGAACGGCCAGAATGCCTAGCAATTATTGGAAGAATAATTATTAGAATGATAAAGTCAAGTAACAGGGCCCTTAACATATTCCCAGCCCTAGTTCAGGGTACATAACCAAGTTTTTAAAACTTTGAGAAAGGTCAACAGGCTTGGGGCCATTCCAATCTCTGAGGGGAGAATATTTCATAAGGCTGGGACTTATGGCAGCAGACAAGAGCAAGAGTTACAAGATAGATAACGAGACGTGACTACAATGGGAACTTTGTTCATCACAAAACTCTAGTCATTAGCCAGCTACTATTATAGCTCCTGTGAGGTGTGGCCCAATGACTCAGCTATTCTCTAGCCCTCCTACTCCTCCTAAGTCTTTGCAGACGGCTGTCTCTGCTCCT
>JANHGC010003824.1:102138-118158 GCA_027560395.1 Boaedon fuliginosus | reverse complement strand
AGCAACAGTCGGAGCCCAGGGCCCTGAGTTCCCTGGACAACGGGCCCCTGAGATGAGCACACGGGGTCGGACCGCTGAACTGCCACCAATTGGCGTGTACGCGGTCCCCGGCAATGGCTAACCCCGCGGCTCCCGTCATATCTGCCTCTCCCAGTCACCACGGTGATAGGCCGTCCCTCAAGTATAACATCATGAAGCATGTTTTGGCATTCTAATGAAATTGATTTATATTTTATATTGATGCTGTAGCTTATCTGATACTAGCAGTTGTTTTTCAAATATGGTTTATAAGCATTTCTATTTGCATGCACTTTTGCATTTTTTTAAATAAATTGGAAGCTGTATTATTAGCACACATAGGTTTTCTCTGCATGCCAGTGACCAATGGTGCATTACTATCAAACTACAAGTCCATGTCAGAAATGCAATTCTTGTTAGTGTTAGTTGATATTTCTTAAGACTTTAAGACAGATGAACAATCTTTGGTTTATCAGTAAAATTGAAAACCAAGTATATGTTTTCAATATATCATATTCCATCTTCACTTTCATCATTTACAAAGGATTTCTTATAAACATCTAAAGTTTTCCATAAAATGGGTAGTGCATGCTTCAGAACTGTTTTGAATTAAGTGCTCTGGACTTTCCATGTGTGTAAGCTTAGCACACCCCAGGGCTCATTAAAATTTTCCATTTATTCAGGCTTCTTTGTAAACCTGAAAACAGATGTTGCTGCTTTAATGAATCAAATCATCAAAGCAGTATGTCTTTAACAAGACTCTTAAATCAGTAGCATTACTTCTTTGGCTGGTCTTTAGGCTTGTGTATAAAATGACAATTTTTAACAAATAGTAGAAGATTGCTGGGGTCATCCCAGCTCCAAAACATTTCTTCTGAATTATTTTCTAAGTGTGTGCTGCTCTACCCTGAATATTGTTTAATGATATAGATATACATATATATTTATTAATAGATTCTTCCTGCTTTCTACCACAATATTCATGCATGTTCAAAATGGGGAGCTAAGGAAGCTACAGATCAAAGTCCCACCCTTTTATACATATGTACAATATCAATCCACATAGAAAGGGAGAGGGCTTCAGTTCACAATTACACTTACTATCTGCCTCTCCTCCTCCCATTCCAGAATGCCTTTGATAACATCTGGACTAGGAAGGAGGGATTTGTCTTTAAGCGAGGAAAAGAATATGCAATAAGAAGTTGCTTCTTTGCAAGTGTTTGCAATCTCTGTTTTGGATTGCAAGCTAAATTAACCTTTTGTATGAAATTGATTAAGAGTGCTTTTGTGTCCTATGTTTTTGGGTAGGCTGAAAGACAAGAAATGCAATTTTGTCTTACTAGTAGGCTTATTTAATAGCACCTGAAAAGTAGGAATAGCATGTGGGTGAAATTACGTGTTCTCTGTATCTCAATACTCATTTATATAAAGGAAATATGAAGTTGATTTAATATCTTGGCACCAGGCAAATATTTTTGACAAGTAAATTAAGAATCTTGAGCAATTATGTACTACAACATAAACTGCAAACAGATATTTTAATATACTAGGCACTGATATTAAAAATGTAACGTAAATGAGAGAACACAAATTTAATTCTGCTTTAATCTTAACATTGGCATGATAGATTCCACCTCTGAGATTAACCGTCTTCATTGTGCTTAACAGATCAACTAAAGAATCATGAATACTAAGATTTATATGGATGGTAATTATTCATTGGTAGATGTATGTACAAGAAAAAAATGTAAACTAACTACAGGACCTTTTCTAACTTCTACCACTTGCATGTATACACGAATTGTAATTTGGATAATTTTACATTCAGTTGTATCAGAACACCACTCTAAGGTATTTGGATCAATTTATGGGTTCTGAGGTTGAGAGACAGTGATTGTCCCTTAGATGGTGTTCTGAGAAGAACAGGATTTTGTGTTAAGTTTGTGTTTTAAGGATTAAATCACTTCAATTAAAATATTTGATATTTAATTAAAACATTTAAATATTCTGAAAATCTTGTCTTGCTGCAGCAACAGTAATCTTTTTCAGCTAGTTATTGCATCATTGCCGAAATTAGAACATAATGCATGACAAGTCTCAAATGTCCCCCTTGATTTAACAGTGCCCACTGGCTAGCAACCCCTGCTTTAGAAGATGCGTTCTCATATTTGCAGTGAAGTCATAATATTTAGAAATGTAGTATATTCCTTAGATTCCTGTATATTAAAAACTGGGAAAGGATTTTAAAATTTAAGATCTTCCAGGCAAATCCTTTCTTCCAAGAGTATCCAAATAAAAGAGATTTATGATAGACTCTGACTGGTCAGGCTAAACCTCCAGATTCTTTCTAGACTAATTGGAGTGTTTTTAGCCATTCTTACCATGGTTTCCCTTTTCAGCCCAGTTCTAGAAAAACCCAACAGGCAGCAATGTAACTATGGTATACAATTTTACACTTAAGATTACAGTTTAAAAAGTAATTATTGTAATTGCTTAGTAATCTCAAGGCTGAAAAATACAGTTCTATGTGCTTTTCTATGTGTTCAATTAAGATTTTATAGTATACAGGTTATTTCCACTGTATATTCTTTGTCAATGAATGTTAATAACTTTGATGAAAAGTAAATAATTCTTCATATCAATAAACCAGAACTTGATGGGGAGAATGTCAGAAAATGTATCTTATTTAGATTACAGTGGATAAAATCACTTATATAGAGAAACTGTTCTTTCAACTAAACATGAGTGCATTTTGATATTGGTAACTAAAGATTATAAATGAATATTATGGTTTCACATTATAATGTTGCTGAATATGAGCACAATTTTAATTTAAACTGGAAATGATAGAATAATTATTTTTATGTTTCAGAGTCTGATTTATGTGCAAAAATGTGGAACTGTTTTTCTTAATTTACCAAATTTATTTGTTAACACAGAAAACATGTTATCAATGTTGTATTCATCTATTTTTATCATAATATGACCTGAATTTTCATCCATTTCTTGAAAATCTTAACAGTGAAATTAATAAGTATAATTTAAAAACATCATAGATCTCCCATTCTAGATATACATATATTAGGATTATTTCCAATTATCTTAATTCTAAATATATGGATAAAATCCTAACACAATCAGAAGTAAGACTCACTGAATTTGAAGATGTTTATTTCAAAATCAAGGTGTATTTAAGTACTGGCACATTTTATGTTAATTTAACGAGCTTGGGTTAAGTTAAATGCCCAAATCTAAAAGAAGCAATGCTCCTAAATCCTATTGCTTTCTGTGTAATTTCAGTCAATTCAAACTTACATTTTCCATCTTTTTCAAGAGGACATAGATGTAACTAATTTTCTTTTAGGCCTCACCACCACCATGTTTGTCCTGCAATCTGCAACTCCTACACTATAGAAACATTTGGACCACACATCTCGACCAGGGTAAAGCAATAGATGCAATCTACATAGACTTCTGTAAAGCCTTTGATTTAGTGGTGCTCAATAAACTACTGTTCAAACTAAGTTCTTATGGCATCTCTGGATCCCTGCACAAATGGATAGCCGCATTTCTGTCCAACAGGCAACGAATAGTCATAATAGGGAGGGCCCTATCAAATCCAGCACCAGTTAACAGCGGTGTCCCCCACGGCAGTATTTTAGGACCCACACTCTTTCTGCTTTACATCAATGATCTAGGCAATCATATTAAAAGCAGCTGTGTCCTCTTCGCTGATGATGTAAAATTATTTAACACCACTGACAATGCTGCTGCCCTACAAAGAGACCTTGACTATGTGTCAGAATGGTCACGCATTTGGCAACTCCAAATCTCAACTAATACTCTGTGCTGCACATTGGCAAAAAAAATCCGAACACGAAATACAAGTTGGGCGGAAACAATCTCATAGGCAACCCTCACTTTGTCAAGGACCTAGGAGTACTCGTCTCAAATTATCTAAGTCACAGAGGTCACTGTAACAGCATTGCCAAAAAAGGCATTAAGAGTTGTTAACCTAATCTTGCAACGCTGCTTCTCCAGTAACATTGTATTGCTAATTAGGCATACAAAACCTTTTCCAGGCCAATTCTTGAATACAGCTCATCCGTCTGGAATCCACACTGTATATCGGACAATAGAGTGGGTCCAGAGGTATTTCATGAGAAGACTACTCCACTCCTCTACTCAACTCCTCTACTCACAATAGAAACCCTTATGCCACCAGGCTTGAAATTCTGGCCTTGGACAATCTGGAACTGTGCCGCCTAAGTGTAGTACACAAAATTGTCTGCTACAATGTTTTACCTGTCAACAACTTCTTCAGCTTCAACCACAATAATACATGGACAAACAATTGATACAACTCAAGGTAAACCACTTCAAACTCAATTGCAGAAAATATGACTTCAGCAACAGAGTGGTCAACACCTGGAATGGTCTACCCGATTCTGTTGTTACAGCCTCAAATCCTCACAGCTTCAACCTCAAACTGTCTACTGTGGAACTCACCCCATTCCTAAGAGGTCCGTAAAGGGGACGCGCATAAGCGCACCAGAGTGCCTACCGTCCCTGTCTTAACTGTCCCCATTTATCTGTACTTCCTTCCTTTGTTTATGTTTATGTTTATACCTACGCCTGCTATCTTGTACATGTTTGATAAATACATAAATAAATATTATACAATACCCATGACTAATATGCATGTTTCTTCATTAAGGTAGATAAAGTGAAAAGTATTAGGAAATTTGATTTTACATGGCAATTATTTTTTTATATTCTCTCTAAAATTATCAACAATGATGGAGGATAATTTTAATATTTTTATTTGCTGATTGAATAAATTACATTATGTCTGTTGATTACTTTTTCACTATATGTTGAAATGTCCCAAACATATATCATTATCACACGCCATTACTTAATTGCAGGACTGATAAACATGTACCACCTTTTTAGAGTTTTATTGCAGACAATACAACGAAAAAGCAGGGTAGATTTATGTTATTTTTATTACTGATCTATTCAGATAAATACTGCTGGTTTGAAAGAAAATATATTTTGCTAATTGCAAGTTAATGTCAGCTTTATATAACATGAAATTAAAACTGAAGGAAAAGGGGTTCTTTTATGCAATTACTTCAAACCAATTCTTGTGATATTCAAAACTGTCATCTGTATTCCACAAAGCTGACCTAAATTAACACTAAATGTGTTGGTGTGTGTATATTTAACAAGCAGATGTAGTATTTCCAACAATGGTTTAATACTTCTATTTATGGTGGTCCCAAAAAAAATCAAAAGTTTCTTTACTGTGAAAGAAAACTTGCTATTCCAGTTATGGTGGGGGGACTCATAGGCTAGTTATGGGGCGGGGGGATCATAGGCTAAAATCAGCCAAAGAGGATATTTATAGGGAAGAATTAAAAGACAAATAGACTGGAACTACTGTATCTGAGTGGCACAAATCCACAAAGAGGTTTATATAGCTCTTTGCTGCCATTAGTATTTTTGCAGCCTATATATACGAGCTATAGGAAAGGGTTAAGCAGTCTACCCATATGCAGCTTATCTGACCTACAAACTGTTTCAGGTATAATGGCAAGGTTATGCTGCCAATTTGTTAAGAAGAACTTTGCTTGCAAAATGTAGGCATCTCAGTAAATTACATTCCAAGAAGACTCCCATGCAATATATTTCATTTTATATCAAGGGGGGAGGGGGAGGTTCAAATTTCAGGGGTGGGTTTCTACTGGTCTAACAACTGGTTTGCTTTGCACACAAGCTTTGCTCATGGCTCCAATCCTCCCCCAAAATCCCACACCATATTGGTTACCTGACATAATATCCAAGGTAATTAAATATTTAATTTTAACAGATTACACTGTAATATATACAGATTACACTGTACAGATTACACTGAAACTTCATTCACAGTGATCTGCATCAGTTAAGACATGTTTCAACTATTTGTCATTTAATCGTTTGATTTCGCTTATGTTTATGGTTTTAACTTTTCCCAAATTGGGTATTGATTGCAGAATAGATTATGCCCTTTTGAATTTTACTATGGCGAGGGATGGTGAATCCCAGGTAACACTTGCAAGTGGACTAGTTCTTTCTTTTTAGTATCTAGGAAGGTTGATTTGGGGTTAGCAATACCAGCCTGTGTGTCTGCTTGCTCACTATCTGAAAAATTAAAACTGGATGATAAAAGTTACATCATCCTTACTCTTTTTAACCTTCCAAAGAAAATTGGACATCTTCCCGTTTGGGGGAATGTTAGTCTCACTTGGGCATAGTTTCAATAAACTATCATTTTTAAGTGCATAGCATGCCTTTCTATGGAAACAGAAAGATAATCAAAGTCATTGCCAAGAAAAGAAACCTTCCCTGACTTAGTTTTTAGAATCCAAAAAACCAAATAATTCGTTCTGCATCATGCAGAGCAATTGAGTCAGAAACTATTCTTAGCACATAGTTTTGTTACATTAATATGCAATTCTAAACACACCTATCTGATAGTAAGACTCTTTGAAATCAACATGACCCAGGATAGGATCACGCCAAATATTTATAGTATCGCTAAATGTATCAAGACTGGGTTTTCACTTCATCTGGAATTAATCACAACTTGAATTACAATCACATTTAGTTTTATTTAACTGTGATGTTTTTGGCATCACAGTTAAATAAAACTCTTGTTATTTCACTTGGAATATAGCCATTGTTATATATTGAAAGTAGTATTGCAACTAACTTTTAGAAAGCAAGGGAAGTTAATTTCTTTTAAATATATAAATACTTTAGAAATAAGATGTGGAATCAACCTAGTAGTTGTTTGCTCTATATTAAGATTTCTAGATATTAATATCAATTGCTTGTATAAGCTTAAAACCTGTAGCTCAAGATTGAACACCAGATAAGCACTGTGCTAAAACTCACTTTTCTTGTTTCCTAGCACCAGGCTTTATTGAAATCAACCTAGTGGCATGCATACAATTTCAGTCTTTCATTTGTTCTTGTTCTTTATTATACTCTCCACTTGAGATTGGAGAGTGGGTGGACATAGTCATTTTCTGTTGTTTGTCTGATGTAAAAATCTATTACTACACATTCTCTCTCTCTCTCTCTCTCTCTCTCTCTAACACACACACACACACACACACACACACACACACACAGAACCACGCACCCACTGATCGCAATATTGCCTAAGAAACAACTCTCTGGACGAATAAGAACGAACCTTAAACTCTGGTGCCCAAAATCTAATATACATAGGAATACAGTTAATCCTCAATTTACGACCACAATTGAACCCAATTTTCTGTTGCCAAGCAAGACAATTGTTGTGATTTTCTTACCACAATTGTTAAATGAATCATTGCAGTTAAGTTA
The DNA here is from genome assembly GCA_027560395.1 of Boaedon fuliginosus. Classification (NCBI taxonomy): domain Eukaryota; kingdom Metazoa; phylum Chordata; class Lepidosauria; order Squamata; family Lamprophiidae; genus Boaedon; species Boaedon fuliginosus. The sequence goes on along the minus strand of JANHGC010003824.1, from coordinate 110,742 downwards.
GTAAAATTGTTATGAAGTGAAGCTGGCTTTCCCATTATTTTTGTTCATCAGAAGGTTTCAAAAGGTGATCACATGACCTCAGGACACTGCAGCCATCATAAATGAGGAAGTTGCCAAGCATCTGAGTTTTGATCAGGGGACCGCGGAGATGCTGTAACAGTTGTGCCATCGTCACTTCAAACAGTATTAAATTCAAGGACTGCTTGTACTAGATTATTTTAAACAAAACTCTTGGCCATTTCCAACATCACCTGGCACTTTGCAGTAACTCTTATTGTTAACAGATAATTTAACTATAATGGTTGGTGTCCTCTGAACCCACCCATTGGGAGTCATTTATATAGCAACCAGTAATTTCACCCCTGTAAAATTGAGTTTTTTGATACCGTTTTCTCTATGTGACATTTTTCATTCCTTTGTAGATACAGTTAGTCCTTGGCTTACAACAGTTCATTTACCAAGCTTTCGAAGTTACAACAGCACTGAAAAATGGTGATTTATGACCATTTTTCATACTTATGACCATTGTGGGATCCCATGGTCATGTGATTTGCATTCGGATGCTTGACAAGTGACTCACATTTAGGATGGTTGTAGTGTCCTGGGGGTCATGTGATCCCCTTTTGCGACCTTCTGACAAGCAAAGTCAATGGGGAAGCCAGAGTCACTTTACAACTGTGTTACTAATTTAACAACTGCAGTGATTCGCTTAACAAATGTGGCAAGAAAAGACGTAAAATGGGGCAAAACTCACTTAACTGCCTAACAACATAAATTTGGGCCTCAATTGTGGTCATAAGTTGAGAAATAAGTGGTCTACCTTTGTTTAAATCTAATTAAGAGGCAGGCTAAACTCATAATTATTCATTCTCTAAATTAAGCCAAGAAATGTGGCTTTCTAGACTACAGGCACTTGTTGCAAATAATTTTATACTGTAATAAATGTTAGCTTCCTACAGTGGGTTAACTATTTTTTTTAAGAATTAATTACTTTTAGGTATGCTAACCTATTTATATATTTATTTATTTATTTATCAAATGAGCCAACCATCAAATGAGCCAACCATCTCACAAAAAGTGACTTTGGATAGCGTATAATAATATGTAATTAAACACAATAAATATATAAAAGCATTCATAATTAAAAGCATAGAAAGAACAAGATAGGAGAATGTTAATCACAATAAGGGAAGCATCACAAGATCTCTCTAATCCCCTAGAGGGACTTATGAAATATTAAGAGAACTGGAGCTAACCTCATTTCCAAGGAGAAAAATTCTAGAATAAGACTAAAGAGAATATTTGTGTAAGGATAGTTAGCTTTTGATTTAAATGTAATCAGGGATAGCATTACATATGAAATCTTTTGTTTATATTAAATATTAGCCATACTGTGTTAAACTGTTGGTTGATGATAGACCAGACCTATGCCACACGTTGCCCACCAATCAGCCTTATGTGGCACACAGCATTTTTAAAAAGTCAATACAAGTAGGAGGAGGAGTGGCAGAATCTTGGGGTGGAATAAAAAAAAATCAGCCTAGAATCTCTGTGTAGACACAAACATATTAAGTCCAACCCCTTTTGAATTTCATTGATGTTTATCTAATGCCAAGACTGCTGGTTCAGTAAATTCTTCTGCATAGGCATGATTAGTAATAAATCCATTTAATTGGAACTTCAATGTGTGGTCCTTGTCATGCCTGACAATAGATTCACTCCCACCAACCCAAAAGACTTTGGGGTGGAGAGGATGATGGGTATCTCTTATGTTTCAGTATCTCATAGTCACTACCAATATCAGCACTGCTGTCAACCCTGAAGCTGGCCTTACTGAAGCCATTTTGTCTGCTTCAGTGTTGCCACACTGGAGCTGAGGATCAGGGAGGGGGGATTTGAGATAGAGGGATTTTTGTAGCCAAAGCAAAATACTTTCTCTTGGGAACCAAGGACATTCTCACACCTGATCGGAAGGAGGAGTGATGCCACCCAGTTGTTGGACAGAACGGTGATTGGACCATGTGACTGATTGTTTTGAGAAAGTGGAAAATCTTTTACTTTTAATATTGTTGTGGCCCGCCAGCTGCCAGTGAAGCTGGCAGCAGACTCAGACGAGGAGGAGGTTGGGGAAGAACTTGGGCCAGTTCTGGAGCCTGGGGAAAGCTCTGATGGATGCTCAGCATCAGACACAGAAATAGAGCCAGGGCCATCTGGCATTTCCCAGCCAGAGAGTCAGCTGCCTTTGGAATCAGAGATAAGTGAGGAGGAGGAACAGCTGGGGCCCGTCCCAGGTGCGCGTATGCGCACAGCAGATAGGAAAGGTGAACAATGGAGGACAATGAGCTGGTTTGGGAAGCAAAACAAGCATGGACGCTGACTGGCCCCTCCCTGGCTGGGGAATAAAAAGGAAAAAAAGGGAGTGGTTTTGTTGTAGCAGACAACTGTTCGCATTTCTAGAAAGTTTGCTCCTTGTGTGTTTTGTGCAGCAAAGACTGCCTTGCCAGAACTGACGTTTGTCTATTTCTCTGACTTAATTTGCAGCCTTTTGGCTGGGAGCTCACAGCCTTGCATTTATCATAACGAGCTGATAAGGACTATTGCTTCAGTTAACTCCTTGCAGGATTCTTGCCTGGACTTTCTGTTGGTGAATGCAGTTAATTTCCAATGTGTAATGAAATGTTTTTCTTTGCAGGGAGTCTGTTTCTTGTTTCTGGGAAGGCCGGGTCAGAACAAATATGGTGAAAACCACAGGAGTTTTCAGAGTCAGTTTTCACCAGATATGTGCCAATATGATATTTCCAATAAAAGTAGTCTTTGAGGAATTCAATTGCCTCAGAGTCTTGCTTGCAATGGATTTATTACTTGGAATCCAGACAACTGCCTCTGCTCTGCTAGCCATCAAATAGCTATTCCTTTGAAGCCCACTATGATTTGTAATTTATCAATGTGGCTTTTCCACTCTACGAGTTATGCAGGCCAGCAATAGACATTCCCTATTAGCTCTTAGAGTTAAATAATGGCCTGGATTACGCAACAAAACAATTGGGGTTAAAAATAAGGTTCCTATATTTGGATTATTTAAATTAGTGATATCTTCAACAATCCATGAATAAATTAATACAACTCAGTAAGAAAGAGAAACAGCTTCTTACGGCAATATTATAAGCCTCACATAAGGTTCCCCTAGATAGATACAGATAGTCCTCAACTTACAGCTATTTCTGTAGCAACTGTTCTAAGTTACAACATTGCTGAAAAAAATGACTTATTACTGGTACTTGCATTTATAACCGTTGCAGGTCACATGATAATGATTCAGGCTCTTGGCAACCAGCATGTATTTACAGTGGTTTGAACATCCAAGGGTCATGTGATTGCCTTTTGTGACACTCCCAGCCAAGCAAAGTCAATGGGGAAGCTGGATTCACTTAATGACTAGATTCAGTTTTTCCTGTAAAAAGTAAGCTACAATGATTAAGCAGTGCTTGCTATTATCTGCATATTCCTAGTGAAGGAAGTAAATAATGCCACAAAGCTTTGACATTACTGTTCTGATGTAACACAAAATATCAATCACTTCCTGGAAAGTGTGTGTTTCTGTAATGATTCTTGCTGATTTTCCTTGGTGGTCATCTCTTAGCTATCTCTAGCCCTGTAACCTCCTAATGAGAAGAGGTGAGAAAATCCATAGCATTTCACCCTGAAAAGACTGGATTAAATGGACAGATTCCACTTCTAAAACTCAGCCCTGAGTGTAACCTGATCCCATGATATATAGCCGTGATGGCGAACCTATGGCACGCGTGCCACAGGTGGCATGCAGAGCCCTCTCTGTGGGCACGCCAGCCGTTGCCCCAGCCCAGCTCCACTACATATACGCGTGCACCTCCCGCCAGACAGCTGGTTTTCAGGTCTCCACCATGAATGCTTGGGGGGAGGGTGCATGTGCTGGGGGCACTCACATTGCATTTTGGGGGGTCGTGCACATGCATGTGGGCTCCTACACCCTGTTTTGGGCCTGGGAGGCCTCCTGCACCAACCTGGAAGCCAAAAATGGGTGAGGGGAGCAGGTGCATGCACAGGGGACACACACAGATGTGGGGGGCGCATGCACGGGGCACTCGCATTGCATTTTGGGCTTGCGGGCGTGCACTTTGGGCACTCAGCACCAAAAAGGTTAGCCATCACTGCTATATAGGATCTTATGTATTAACCTTCAGCTACTGTTAGAATACTATTTCGAGTGTTTGGGATAATATTTTGAATATTTTGCAAGAATTTTGCACATCCAAACTGAAATATGGGTATGAGAACAATTGCTAAGGTCTTCCATTTTAAAGGGTGCAATGGCTCAGCAGTTACAAGACCCAAGCACCCCACGATGAGGTGAGCTCCAATTTTGGTCCCAGCTCCTACCCACCTAGCGGCTCGAAAACATTCAAATGCAAGTAGATAAATAGGTACGGCTTTGGTGGGAAAGTAACAGCATTCCATACTGGCCACATGATCACAAAAATGTTTTCGGACAACACTAGCTCCCTTGGCTAAGAAACAGAAATGAGCACTGGCCTCTAAAGTTGGACCGGACTGGACCTTTACCTTTCCATCTAAAAGAAGGTAGATACTGGCAGACCAGATAAAGCTGGACAAGATAAACTGTTCTACCCCTGTTCTAGTAAGAGCTGTAGTTCCAGGAGAACCCCCAAATTGTAAATCTACTTCTTTAGGGCTAACAAGATTGACAAAGAGTTCACTAAGAAGTCTTTAATGCTAGAATTAGGAGTAAAATCTTGCAAGGTGAATTTCCTATCCTCATTTATTAATAGATTTATTAAGGCGGAGATTCTCAGAAGTTTTTGAATAATTTCTTCCCAGGTTCCTTCCCATCTCCCAACTTCCTCATAATTTCTCAGAAGGGTGAGAGCAGTCCCACCAGTCCCATAACATGGAAGCAGTGGTGGTATTCAAAAAATTTTCCCTACTGGTACTGTGGGCTGGGCTTGGTGAGTCATGTGACTGAGTGGGTGTGGTCAACTATACACCACTCATGGCAAGGTGGGGCGGCACCTGACTATGACAATTTGCCATGCCCATTCAGTCACAACCGATGTTGCAGAGGTAGGATGATTTCCCCCTCCTCCCTCCCCAACCTTGGGCTGACATACATGTATCTCACGGCGCCGGAGGCTCCTTGCAGGTCCCAGCGCTGTGAGAAGCCGAAAAAGAGACTGCTGCTGGAGGCACTCGCCCATGCACCGGCTCCTTGAAGAAAAGGTCCTGGTCCCGGAGCCTGATATCTGTGTGTGCATGCTAGCTCTGTTCCGAGAAGGAAAGAAGCAGCAACCACCCAGCTTGAATGCAGAGAGAAATGCTGTTTCTCTCTGCATTCAAGCTGGGTGGCGGCTGCTTCTATCTCTCCTCCTTCTCAGAGCAGAGCTAGCATACACACAAGATGCCGGGATCGGGACTTTCCTCAAGGAGATGCCGGCGCTGCCCATGGAGTGGAAAGGCTCCAAGTAACAGAGGATGGGCGGCGGAATTTTCTGGGGAGGGGGAGAGCAGTTGGGCTCCACCTCCTGCTGCCCTATCCCTTGGAAAACTTTGCAGCCCCAGGAGGTTTGTTGCTTAGCAGCAGCCCCAGGGAAAAACAACAAACCTCATCCCAGGGTGGTGCAGTTTTCTGGGTGGGGGAGCAGCTGGGCTCCACCTCCTGCTGACCTATCCCTTGGAAAACTTAGCCGCCCCGGGAGGAGGTTTGTTTCTTAGCAGTAGCACCGGGGTGAAACAACAAACCTCATCCTGGGGCGGTGGAGTTTTTTAGGGGGCAGAGAGCAGCTGGGGTCTGCTTCCTGCTGCTTTCCTCTTTATCTCCCTCCAGGGAAGCACCCAGTTGCCCCTCTCTCCCCATGCAAGGAATGGATTATCTTTTCCTCGCGCTGGGTGAACAGACGGCTGGGCAATTCCCTCTGGGGAAGGGAAGTTTGCCTGGCTGCTTTGCGCTGTTGCTGCCTGGAGTGAAAAGGTTGGGACCAAGAGATCGAAGGCTCTCCAAGACTTTTCACTCTGGACAGCAATGGAGCCATGAGTCAGCCCAGTCACCCCCCCTGCCCCAAGCTGTGTGTGCTACCCCAGCCCCCCACCACAGCCCAGGTATGGGAAGGTGGCAGGAGCTGCGGGAAAGATGCTGGGAGGTGGCAGGAGGTAAGGGGGAGGCTGGGAGCGGTGGCAAAGGCTGCGGGAAAGCTGGGGAAGGTGGTAGGAGCTGCAGGGAAGATGTGGGGAGGTTGCAGGCACTGCGGGGGAGGCTGGGGGCAATGGCAAAGGCTGTGGAAAGGCTGTGGAAGGTGGAAGGAGCTGTGCAGAAAACGCGGGGAGGTTGCAGGCACTGTGGGGGAAACTGGAGGAGTTGGCAGGAGCTGCGGGGAAGATGCGGGGAGGTTGCAGGCACTGCGGGAGAGGTTGGGGGTGGTGGCTAAGGTTACAGGAAGACTGGGGGAGGTGGCAGGAGGTATGGGGGAGGCTGGGGGAGGTAACAAAAACTACGGGGAAGACATGGGGAGGTGGCAGGAGCTGCGGGAAGGCTGGGGGCGGTGGCAAAGGCTTCTCATGCTGAAAGGCCTCTGAGCGCATGCACAAGGATGGATCCACATGTGAGGAGGGGTGGGGGTGTGGAGCTTTTTTTAGCTTAGCTGAGCCGCAGCAGAGCTCTGTAGCACCAATCACATGAGATTTAAAAAAATAGAATTTAGAGTAGGAGCAGGAGGGCCGGGGCAGGTGGGCGAGGGCAGGTGACCGGGGCCAGCCAGGGTGATTTTTACCAGTTCGGCAAACCCCGGCAATTTATTGCTACCGGTTCCTAGGAACCAGTGCGAACTGGCTGAATATCACCACTGCATGGGAGCCACCAGGGAACCTGAAGATTTCTGGACAATCCCATTAAAGAGATAAAATTACTGGTTTTTTCTACCTGATCCCCTAAAACAGGGGTGTCAAATTTATTTATTTATTTATTTAGATTTAGATTTATACCCCACCTCATTTCCCCAGTCAAGGAGAACTCGAGGCGGCTAACAACAATAAAATACAATATAGTATAGTATAGTATTTGTAAAAACAAATCTAATACAGTCACACAATCATCCAAGGGGAGGGTACATTAATTCCAGGCCTTCATCCAGAGCCAGGTCATAGTGGCTTTACGGAAGCCCAATAGAGTGGGGATGGTCCTGATCTCTACTGGGAGTTGGTTCCAGAGGGTTGGCGCCACCACAGAGAAGGCCTTAGCAAGGGGGCCCGCCAGCCAACACTGTTTGGCTGATGGGACCCGTAGCAAGCCAACTCTGTGGGACCTCACTGGGCGCTGGGAGGCATACGGTAGCAGAAGGCAGTCTCGAAGGTACCCAACTTATATTATATGACATATCAGGACTTTTTCCCCTTCACTAAAACGGCCATGGGCATGGCCAGTGTGTGACACATCCAGCCCGGGGGCTGGAAGTTTAACAATCCTGCCCTAAAAGAACAAAGACCAATAATGTATTTGTTTGAGCTGACACTAATCATAAATTGAGAGAAATGAAAGCTTATTAACATTTGAAATCATTATTAACATTTGAAAAGCAGAGCTAATTTGCTACACTAATTTTACTCTTCAGTATGATAGAATGTAATTTTTTCATTATAGACATTACAGACAAAAGTTATGTTAACTGAAATATTTAGTATATTTTAACCAAGAACATTTATTTATATGCTTGTCTGACCTTGACTATAACGATTAGGAATATGAAGACAGCTGCTGTTTTGGAGTTTTTCATCTAAGGTTAGATCTAAGGTCCTTGTACAAGTATAAATGAGCATTTGCAAATAAGCAGTCTTACAATAATTCTTTTTTTAGCATTTCAGGTTTAATTGCTTGAAAGTTCATCTACTTTATAGGAATATTTGTGAAGAATCTCGGCAGATTTACTTTAAAAGGGAAGAAATATGTAAAGAACAGGAACTGCCTGGTTGTAATTTCAAGTCCAGGGTTAAAGGACAAAATGTAGAATAACCTGCAAAACATTAGAATCTGGTTTTCAGTTAATTTTGGGGGCTAATAACATGCTGCTACATTTATATTAGATCTTTTTTACATAGTAAATAGCATTTTTATTTGTCACTGTACGAACAGATATGAGTTACAGAAGGAATAAAAGCTCCATATTGCCAATAAGAATGTTTGTGTCTATAAGCAGAAATGTTACTTCTACAAATTAGAAATCATAATATTACAAAAAAGGTTTCTTATAGTGCTATAAATGTGAGAGATATACCATATATACTTGAGTATAAGCTGACCCGAATATAAACCAAGGTACCTAATTTTACCTATGAAAACTGGAAAAAGTTATTGACTCGAGTATAAGCCGAGGGTGAAATTCCAGAACATTTCAAATCATCCTGTTTCACCTATAGAACATTTGTAAAATTGATAGGAAATACAAATTTTTCTTTTGTTTCTTTAAGGGAAATATAGATGCTTCTATAAGTTGCCTGAACTGGCACTGAATCATTTATACCAAACCTGTGCATAATTTCCATAACACTGTCAAATTATTACTA
>JANHGC010003824.1:89066-102038 GCA_027560395.1 Boaedon fuliginosus | reverse complement strand
CAGCGCGCTTTTGACAGGCATTCGGAAAGCGCACCCACAAAGCGGGTAACCAGCGAACCGGGAGAAACCCACCCCTGCAGGTAATATAACTCAAAAAGTTGTTAGGAATAAAATTATGGTGGAAAACAGCTATATGTGTCACCCAAATCTCCTTTGGCAATGATAGGTGAAAGATTATTTAAGAAAAAGATATCTGTAAATAAACACAAGTGAATATGTATAAACTCATTATTGCAGTTATGATGATGATTACAAGGGGAAAGACCTAAACACTTCAAGTCAGCTTGACACTGTGAGATTTTATATTTCATTTATATAATTGCTTTCATATATGACACTGAAAAATCCAGAGCCAGATTTCTATTAGAGTGTTGGCCATTTTTTGTATTATTAAAAATGTAAGATAAAGTCAAATAGTTCAAGCTATGATTTTATTTTTATGATTTTATGATATAACCTGACAAGATATAGAATCTCATTGTCCTAAATGTTTAAACAGGCTATTTTTTAAATCAGTTTTAAGTTTCTAGTGCCCTCTAAAGGGCAGTTCAAAAAATAGATTCACTCACAAATCTTGGTACATGTAGGTAACTGAGAAAGTGATCCATTAAGCAAAAATCTAGAAGTAGCAATAGAGTAATAACTTTTGGGCAGGTCAACTAAAATGTCAGCATGTCATAAACAAGTTTTTGAAACAGCTGGAATTCTCTGTCGCATTGGATGCAGCAAACCTAGTCCCAATTACAATTGTATTATATATTTTAAAAATCATGTACGATTGAATATGAGTGTGTACTTTCACACTAGCAGTGTAACTCTACAGTGCAAATAAACAGAAATCAATACATAACTTAATGAAAGTTACAGCTATGTAAACATATAATATATACCAGTAAACATATAATATATACTGGTAAACATTTCCAAAAACGTGTACCTAATGAAAAGTCAGTAGCTTCCTATCAAAATGTGGTCCCCAATTGTTCCTTTTCCTTTTTTAAAAAAAGTCCTGTACCTGGGTTTATGTTATTCTTCTGTTGTTGTTTCTCACTTTGTATCTTGCTGAGTTCCCAATGCCATTGACAAAAAACCTCATTGAAGTGTGCTGTGTCCTCTCAATGTCTCAGCCAGGAGCGTCAATTGTTGTGCCCCACAGCTGTCAAGGAGAGACACAAGAGTCTTCTATGTGTATGCCATCTACAAAACATATGCAGAAGCTCTTCTGGTTACAGCATTGGAATTGTTAGACAAGGCCACAAAGCAAAACCATGTGGCCACTTTTTCTTTCTCCTTGAAAATTTCCTTATCGCAGGCCTTCAATTACATATTCTCTGGGCTTCCCTTGAAATAATTCCACTATCATTTTCTTTGTGATGGAAGAGAATTGTTATTTGTTTCTATATAGACTATATAGACACATTCTGATTTCCAGTGGACAACTCTCCGAAAATGATGTTGTGGACGCTTAAACTTGAAAAACACATTGTTTGTTATTTTATAACAATTTAGTCCTAAATTCTCAGTATGGCACTCAGACGTACACAAGCATCCACATAACATTGTCTTTCATCATGTTCTTGCTTGCAGAGAAATGGTATTTGTTGCAGATATTCCAAAGCACCATTATTGCTATTTTGTCAGGCTGATATTTGTAGTCAGTCTGTGATCTTACAACAGTTAACTAGGTGCATCATTTTTTTTTTTTTTTGCAGAGGCAGCATTTGGACCATATACATTTTCTTCAGAGACAAATATGATGATAAGCTGCTACCTATAGCATGGGCTGGAAATACAGTCATACAATATTTCCACCTTTCCCCAAAGATTGGCACAAGTAATGAGACCCAGTTGGGTATAGCTAAAAAAACAGAGCCTCCTTTAAAACAGCCCATACAAGAATGTGAGAAGGGCACCTGCTTGTATAATAGCATGAGGCTGCCTGTTATGTCAGACAACAGAATCAAGGTGTCAATTCTCTGTGGCTTCATGTGACGCACACAAAAATGGAGAACTGTGGCAATAGGGAAATGGTACATTATGTAAAACAGAAATATTTTCCAGTTACTACAACATTTCCTGGGTTTTGTACCTAAACCACATTGTTAAGCTTTTTCTGACCAAAATATATTTCTAGACTTCAAACAGAAGCCTATACTAAATTCCTTTCTTCTCCATTAGTGAGGACATCTCTGTCCTCCATTAGTAGGACATCTCCATTAGTGAGGACATTAATTCATAACATCTCTGCTCAATCTTCTCCACCTCTTCTAACAATGAATGCTGTTTTGTTTTAGGGTTTTAACCCTAAATTATACAGTCAAAGACAACTCTATAATACTATTCTCCTCAAAAGCAACAAGCAGTGTGTCCCATAGACAGAAGAGGCAGTCACCTTTGCCCAAGACCTTAGATAAGCTTTCTGTGGCACAGGACAGGCATGTCACCATAAACATTATGGTATTTTTTTTTCAAAACATTGATGAGATTTATGCCTTTACAGGATCACAGCCCAGACTTTCTGGTATGAAATAAACTGTCACCAAATCCAGCAAGCTTCACAATGGTCCTGAAGTGAGAACTGAATGCTTTGAATAGTCTTTCAGCCCTTATTCCTCTTAAGAAATACTCATTAGCTAAGCACTCTGTGGTAACACATAAACTTCTCTTTTAATGTTCTCCAAAGGCTCTCCATGAACAGATCCTTTCTAGAACCTATTTCATGTAGACTAAAGAAAGCCTCGTCTCGTGAGCAGTAGGTATGATGGTTTTTGAGGCTGTTCCAGAGAAGCTCCTACACTTTCACAAGTTCCACAATTTATGCAGGAGATAGTAATCTTGATACAAAGAGGGTGCCAGAATACCTCAAGTCTCCATTGCCGAAATTAAGCACTATTATTTTTCACAGTAAAGCTGTCATTTGTAAATTTGGTATAATCTCAGTTACTGACAGAAGACTGAAAAACATGCACCCTTGTGGAAATAATGTGTTTCTGCTGTATGGGAGAAAGTTATTCATCTAGGTCTAACAGGATGAAAGTTCCAGTTAAGTTAATTTACCACAAGATGTCATCACAGCCAAATCAAAGGGAATCCAAGAAGCTGGAATGATTATTTAAAAATTGCTGTCTGCTGGCCTGATACATACATGACACGTATATCTAGAACTAAAATTATTTATACCAAGAACACAAACCGTCTGATAAATTGATTAGAATTCAGCTAAAATAAAACCACTTCAAATAAAACTAAAAGACTGGATTCTATCATTATAAGGTTACTGTTATTTATAAAAAGCACGTTGCAGAAAACTATTACATTACTTAAATGTAAATTGTTTCTTTCTTAACTGTTTTAAAGCTGTTATATATAGAAAAGTGCTATCATCAGCACACATTCATCTACACAGACACATACAGTATACCACATTTATGAGGAAGTAATCAGAAGCATCTTTATTGTCCAATTCCAAAATGGATCTCCCCTTTCTGATGCCTCTATCGACATTATTTCACGTTCAGCTTGATTCCTAGTGATTTAATGGATTTATCCAAGAAGTTTTCTTGACAACAGGATGGAAGGATACAGGATAGCTCCCCTTTGCCTTTTTCCAGGATATTTTTCAGTAGCTGAAACTGAAATATTCAGATTGCTTTCAAATGATCCCACTCAGGTATCTCTGCCATCAGAGAAGAAGCAGATAGTGAACACAGAGAACTTGTTTCATTTGTCGACTGGAAAACAACTAGGAGGTTTTCCAGCTCTTGGTGAGTATTCTATTTTTTAAGATTTTTAAATTGTTTTCGGATGATAGGGGACACTCTAACTCTGAATCCAGGCAACAGCAGAGGGTGTGTGACTCACTATTCTGTGCCCTTGCTCTTCTTCCCCTCTAGTCATGTGACCTACAGAGGGCGTATCAGTTTGTGCTGTGTTTCCCAGTACCACAGATGCAATTCAAGAGGAAAGTAGAAACAAATTATGAGGAACAAATATGCGCTCATCCCAATCAGTCTCAAGGAGAAAGTTTATTGGGCTCAGATGCATACATAGGCACATCATATCATATCATATTATTATAGTGATAAAAATCACTATAGATTGGCCTTTTGTCAGATTTTAGATGTATTTTGCCATTTCTAGGCTTGATTATTCCATATGGCGGTAGCTACTCGTTAGGATGTTTCTCAAGTGCAAAATGCTGCTTTATGCTAATATGTCCAGGAAGTAATGAATATGTAAAATCAAAAATCAAAGATGACTCAAAATGCATTTTCTTGCCTTAAGTTTTATTCAGAGCCTGGGATCTACATATCTCAGAAACTGTGGGATTCATATAATGGACTTGTTTTTATTTGAACTTAGGAAATGTGTGTGAAATGGATCACTGTGCCTTCTTTTTTATTATCAAAATAAATCACAGCTCAATGCAAAATGTGAACCCAATCTGACTTTTCCACTATCAGCTATCACTATATAGTTCTAAATATCCAGATAGAACTCTCTTTGTCATCCCTTGCAAATGAAATATGAACTGCAGCAGGATTGTCAATTGTCCTAAGACTGTGGATCATCTCTTTCCCAATGTACAAAGGACAGCACTGGATTCCAAAGTGATTACTGGGTTTCCTGCTGGATCTTGGACCTTGCCCTGATGTCACTTTGGAAGCCAGGAGAACAGGACAGATAATGAATGAGGCAAAAATATACGTGCTGTAACTAGTGTTCGACTGTGTGAGGTGACTTTTTAATCCATAATTGCTCAGAAAAGCGATAAACCTCTTATCTGTATGTACTGCATGAACAACATCTCCTGTAAGAAGTAATAAATATAAGGTTCATGTGATCTTCTGATAAATCTCTGGGATTTCTGCTGTAGATCAGATAAGAGTTTCCAATTTCCAAAGCAGCAAGAAAACAACTCTTCCTGTCTTAATTATACTGCTAAAATGAAGAAAATAAGTAAGCAGTTGTAGTTTTAATTTCTGGGGTCAGAATTATTTAATTCTAAGAGCCTCGGTGGCGCAGTGGTTAAATGCAGTACTGCAGACTGCTGACTTGTTCAGCAGGTTGTCACATACAATCCCACTAGGCTCAAGGTTGACTCAGCCTTCCATCCTTCTAAAGGTCGGTAAAATGAGGGCCCAGATTGTTTGGGGACAATATGCTGACTCTGTAACTGCTTGAGGAGTGTTGTAAACCTCTGATAAGCAGTGTATAAAATCTGAGAGCTATTGCTATCTATGTTGTAAGCCGCCCAAAGTCCTTCGGGAGTTGGGCAGCATAAAAATGTAATAAATAAAATAAATTCTAAGAGTATATTCCCCCCAGCTCATTTGGAAGGGGTTTGTGGGGAAGGCTAGCTAAGAATAACAGGAGTGTATGCCAAGAGTATAAACTCCCAGCAGGCTCACACCAAAGCGTGAAGGTCATCCCAGCTGCCCGGCCAAAGCAAGCAAATTAGGCAGCAGTGATATAGGAAGATGCTGGAAGCAGGTAGCGATGGTGGTAACGACATAATTGCAGTGTAAGAGGATGTATTTATAATCATCTTCTGTATTTTAAAAGAAGTCCACGTGGCTAGACCAGTGATTGTTGATGTTAATGCCAGATGATGGGTTCCTCAGGTTGGGTAGCATTCAATGGGGATCTCTAAGTGTTTAAAGATATCTAAATACTGTTTATCCAGAAGTGTTTATGGTATACTAGTTGAAAGTCTTTGTGGTATTTAGTTCTTGATGTTACACACAGACACACACAAAAAGAAAATCCAAAGCTTCCAAGGTAAAACTAGAAACCTGGACTGTAACAACATAAACATTGGGAAAATGAAATTAATCATTTCTACATTGACTTTTGGCATCAGCAAATTGAAATTGACTATTTTACTATTTGTTCATTTACTCTCAGATTACATCATTTACTACTGTACTCATGCTACAGATCACACAAATAACAAAGGAGGAACAGGACTGCTTTCATAATTGGAAAAGACATAGGAATGACAGACCTAGGTACAACACAGGCTATGACTGAATAATATTGTTTAGACTACAGGTGGACATCCCTTAATTTGGAAGTTTGGCAAATCTGTGCTTCACCCGCTTATGCAGAAAAGAAAGTTAACAAGTTTTATAGTCAAATTCAGTCTGAAATTGGTAAGGTTGGTATGTAACATGAACCTCCATTCTCTGTGGACTCAATGATAGGATCAGTGACGCTAATGGGCTCTCCCCTAGTCAGGCAAGTCAGAAGTCCTTGAGGGTGGAGCACCCCTTGATGTCCCAGACTGTAGTAGCTGAGGGATAGGCCAGATTCTTGTGTGAAATCTAGAAACCGAGACACCCATTGAGACACCACTCATCTCCTTGACCAAATTCAATAACTTCACTTTATTGAAACAAAACGATTCATAAACACATAGCTTAACGTGTGAAAAGGACCCCGTAGGTGTGAACAACCATAACAACAATAACCGGCAGAAACCAACAGGTCAAAGAGGAACTCAACATTAACCTCCAAAGTCAGGCAGAACTGGGGGGGGGGCACCAATCTCATCACGGAGTCCACAGAGAATGGAGGTTCACGGTAAGTACCAACCTTACCATTCTCCATGGATAACTCCATGATGCTAATGGTAACCACTACCCCAGCAGTATTCTAAGGGAGGGCTGTCTGACTACGGTTAATGGCTGACTGAAGCATCCTGTGACCAAATACCACATCCCTGGATGCATACCTGTCTACCTTGTAATGTTTGATGAAGGTATGAGGGGAAATCCAAGAGGCTGCTCTGCAGATCTGCTCTAGTGAGGGACAAGCCTGGTAAGTGGCTGAGGTGGCTGCACCTCTTGTGGAGTGAGCCAGAATGTCCTGAGGAGCCACAAGTCCTCGAGATTCATAGGCAAGTGTGATGGCCTCTCAAATCCATCTAGCAATGGAGGAGGCAGAAACTTTAGATCCCCTGTTCAAGAAATTAAAGGAAACAAACAAAGACTCCATCCTCCTGAACGGGGAAGTTCTCTGGGTGTAAAAGGAGAATGCCCGCTTAATGTCCAGGCAATGTCATTCCCTTTCCCGAACTGTGGATGGGTGAGGGAAGAAGGGAGGACAGTTTCGGCTGACTGGTGGAACAAAGAGTTATCTTAGGGGATAAAGGAGGGGTCAGACCTAAGAACGACCCTGTCCTCGTAGAAGCTGCATAACTGGGGAGAAATAGATAGAGCCCCCAGCTTAGACACCCGGCTGGATGAGACTACAGCCACCAAGAAGACCTTCTTAAGGGTGAGGGACCTTAAGGGAGCATGTGGTCAGGGGTTTGAAAGGAAGCCTGGAAAGAGCCTGCAGAACGAGTGAGATCCCAGGTGGGGGCTCTCACCACTGGGGGAGGTTTAATAAGGCTAACTCTCTTTAGGAATTTCCTACCATGGGGGTGAGATGCCAGCTTGGATCCCTTAAGAAAACCCAATATGGAAGATATAGCTGAAATTATAGCCTTAGACTAACTGTACTAAGGCCCTTACCTAAACTGGAATTAAGGAAACCCAGAAGGTCCTGAATACATAACTTCTCTGGGTCAACACCTCTCACTGGCACCACCTGCTTAAGGTTGTCCAAATGTAACTGTAGACCCTAATGGTGGAGGCCCTGAGGTCTGCCAGGAGAGTCCTTGCAACCAGTTCTGAGTAGCCATAGGCCACGAGTCTGTGCCTCTCAACCGCCAAACAGAGAGGTGGAGCTTTTCCAGCTGAGGATGCTGGAGTGGCCCCTGAGTGAGGAGGTCTTTTCGGAGAGGAAGGACCTGACGTGGGGTGGAGGAGAGGTCCATGAGGGCTGAGAACCATGGTCTGCGGAGCCAGAATGGGTCTACAAGCAGAACTTCTGCCTTTTCCCACCTGATCTTTTGGATGATCTGAGGAATAAGCTTAGTGGGTAGCAAAGCATACAGAAGGCCCGGAGGCCAAGGTTGGTGAAGGGCATCTGGTCCCTGCGAGCGAGGACAGTTTCCCCTGCTGAAGAATCTGGAGAGGTGACTGTTGAGGTGGCATGTGAACTGTTGAGAACCATTCCTAATCTGTTGGCCTTCCGCAGAGCCACTAAGACCTGACTCTGTCAGCGGGCTTGAAATTGATGCCCCACCCTTGGAAGAATGATTATTGGTTGGTGTCTGATTGTGTTTTATAAATTTTTTATATATTGGATTACTGTTTTTAATGGTTGTTATTGTATTTTAACTGTTGTGAGCCACCTCGAGTTCCCCTTGACCAGGGAAGAGAGGCGGGGTATAAATCTAATAAAATAAAATAAATAAAAATAAATAATGCTAAAAGGTCCATCTGTAAGGGGCCAAACTGCAGCTGGAGGTTCCTGAAGACCTGTGGATGGAGGTGCCATTCTGCATTGTCCACCTTGTTTCTGCTGAACCAGTTGGCCATCACGTTTTCTGTCCCTGGGATGTACTATGATCTGATGGATGGAACTCGAGTCTCTGCCCAGAGGAAGATGGACCAAGCGAGGCATTGGAGAGCCTTCAATCTTGTTCCGCCTTGTCGATTTAGGTGAGCCTTTGTGCAGATGTTGTCTGTGTAAATTAGCAGGTCCTGACCCCTTATGAGAGGTTCCAGTCCAGTGCAAAGTAGACTGAATGGAGCTCCAGGTAGTTGATGCTCCGTTTGGACTCCAAATGAAACCAGACACCTTGCACTGCCGTGTCACCCAGCTGCGCCCCCCAGGAGGCTGGCATTGGTGTGGATGATCAGGTGCTCCTGAACCCTGATGGGAGAGCCCTGAAGGAGGGCATGGGAGTTTACCCACCAGACTAGGTCCTGGCAGGAGTCAGGGTCCAATGGAACCCAAAGGTGCCTATGGGAAGTGATGCTGACCTGGAATGATAGAAGCAAGTGTTGCAAAGCTTTGGACCTGAACCTGGATCAGGGAACGATGTTGTTGCATGACATCAGCATCTCCAGCAACTTGTTCAGCATCAAGACGTCTGGCATGTCTGTCTGCAGGACCGAGGTAGCCAGTGACCGTATCTTGTATTGATGATCTGGGGAAAGAAAGACCTGAAAAGAGGATGAGTCTATGATTGCCCCTAGAATGGATTGAAAGGGAAATAATGAGCTCTTTTCCCAGTTGATCAAGAACCCTAAGGAGGTTAGGGTGGAAATGGTCTTGTTGAGGTGAGAGTGAGCTAATTGCAAGGAGGGGACACTCACGAGGATGTTATCCAAGTAGGGAAAGGCTGAAACTCCCTGTAAGTGGAGGGAGGTGATCGTTGGGATCAGGATCTTGGAAAACACCTTCAGGGCGGAGGCTAACCCAAAGGATAGAGCCCTGAATTGGTAATGGGAGCTGCAATAGCAAACCTGAGAAATCAGTGATGGCCTCCCAGGATGGGGACATGGAGGTAGGCTTCTTAGAGCTCCAGAGAAGCCATGTAGTCCCCCATCTATAGGGAACCCAGAATGGAACCAAGTGTTTTCATCTTGAAATGCAGGCAAGCCAGCCAAAGGTTGAGTCACTTTAGGTCCAAAATTGACCTTGTGTCTCCTGATTTCTTCAGTACTGTGAAGAAATGTGAATAGACCCCTATCCCCCATTGTGGGTAGGGCACTAGCTCGACGGCTGAGTTGATTAGGAGGTGTTGTAAGGCTGAGCGAGTGCGAAGATGCTTGAGGAGGCATCTGGACCTTTTTACCTGAATTTATCTGTCCCTGGGGGGGCATTGAAGCTCTAGGGAATAACCCAGGCTAGTCGTGTCCCTTACCCACTTGTCTGTGGTGATGGCCTCCCAGCAGCTTGCAAACAGGGAGAGTCAGCTGCCTACGGGAGGGACAGATAATACTGGGAAGTCATTGCTGTTGTCTATTGTTATTGCTGGACTTGTTTGGAAAGGCCCTGCATTGTTGTTGGAACTTGGAACTTTGTCTCCAAGGCTGCCAGATGGGGCATTGATCCCTAGGGAAACTGTGGACTGAGGGCGAAAGGAGCGAAAGGAGGGCTGCCTTTGGTGCTGTGTGTATGTGGGGGGCTTTGGTTCTGAACCTCATGGGCAGCATCTTCCCCTTTCCCTTGATTTCCAGAAGGAAGGAATCGAAGTTCTCCCCTAATAGTTTGGACCCTCTGAAGGGGAGGGCCACCAGCTTGCTCTGAGACAAGCTGTCCATGTCCCAGTTCCGGAGCCAGTGCTCCAAAGAACTGCTACTGAGGAGGCCATGGCTCTAGCTGACATTTGCAGAGCATTACTGGTGGCATCTGCTGTGAAGGTGGCCATAGTGGTGATCCTACGCATCTCAGCCTGGGAGGCTTTGGGTAATTGCACCTGATCAGAAAGTCACTGGCACCAGAGGACCATGGCTCTGCAGGCTAGCGAGGCCACAACTGACACCCTGAGGGAATTGGATGCTGCTTCAAAGGCTCTTCTGATGGAAGCTTCCACTCTCTTATTGAGTGGCTTCTTTGGGAAGTCCTCTGAGTCTGAGGGAAGAATGGAGGGTGACCCTAAGGCTGCTATGGGTGCATCCATGACTGGTAAGCAGAAACTGGAGGCATGTTCCCCTATGATTCTGTAAAATTTCAAGGAGTGGGACTGACACTCTCTTAGGTGCATGGGGAAGCCCACTCCTTATTGATGATCTTCTGGAAGGCTGAAAAAAAGTGAAAACCCCTTGAGAGGTTCCTGGGAAGTGGAGAACACTGACCCTATGTCATAGCCAAAGCCAGAATTAGAGGTACCGAGGTGTCTTCCCCTTCTGGCCCACAAAGGTCCAGAGTGGAAACTATATTCCTGAGGACCTTAGGAAAGAACTCAGGGGCGAATAGGTGGCTGGATCGTCTGTGAGGGAGGGATACATCCTCCTCAGATGAGTCCTCCTCAGGATCTGAGGGAAGACTCTCCTGAGTTGGGGCCCCAGATTCCTCGACCTCCCCTCTTCGTCCTCTGATGGTTCTGGGAGGACCAATGAAGATGAGGCCTGTGAGTTCTTGGTGCTCTTGGGAGGCGAAGGAGAGAACCCCAAATCAGCCTCCTGCTCTGAAGAGTTGGGGCGTTTAGACCCCCTCTTCCTGGGAGTGTGCAAGGCCATGAGGGAGGCCTGCAAACCAGACACGGCTGAAGCCATGGTGGTGGCCAAGGTCTAAATGGTGCTGTTCAATTCCTCCCAGGGAATTGGCTGAGTTCCTTGTGCGGCCTGGGGCAGAGAATCCTGGGAGTGGGCCTCCATGGTGGTGATGATGAAGGCTGTGAGAGAAAAAAATCCAATGACTCCAAGCTGCTGCTGGGGCTTCTATCGCCACTTCAGCCGCTGGAGCGGATTGTCATTGGTTGGTGGGAGGGATCAAGCCACAGCACCTCCCAAAGAGCAGAAGCCGACCTTCAAAACCGCCAAAGCTGTGTAGGATCTGGCTAATGTGGGCAGGCGGATTTTACAAGTCCCACAGTGTCCCTGTAAGTGTCAGCTGATGTGCGGTGTAGATTTTGCACTGGCGGGAAAATTCAGCCATTCAAAATGGTGTCTTTTCCCATGCACAGTAATTTTGACAGAGGCGCTTGTGGCGCTCAGCGGAGGGAGGCTTTTCTCCAGCCTCCTTTTCTTCACAGCCAGGCTCCTCTGATGCTTCCACACTGAGGTTGGAGGAGGAGGGAATTAACTCCCCCTTCTGACACAGCTGCTGAGGGAGGGGCCCTATAGATGCTGGGTGCTCCCTTACGACCTGCCCCGATGGAACATGGGTAAAGTATGGGAAGCCGTCATCCACGTCCTGCGACCAGAGGTGGGGTGAGGGCCGGGTCTGGCACCAAAATGAGGGACCAGCCCAGCTGATCCCCAAATCAAAAAAGGAAAAGGGGTCCCTAGAAAAAAGGCCAAGGGAAAACTTTGGCTTCTGAGAGCCAAATTCTGACCTGCCTATCTAGAGGCAAGATTGGTCTGGGACATCAAGGGAGCTCCACCCATAAGGACTTCTGACTTGCCTGACTAGGGGGCAGAGCCTCTTAGCATCACCAATCCCATCACAGAGTTATCCACTGGAGAATGATAGAACTTAGAAGTAAGATAACTTGCTTGTAGTTGGAGTGCTGAAGTTGGAAATAGTAAGGACAAAAACTTAATTACACTGCATACTAGGAAATATCAATTTTTGGTTGCTGAACTAGCTAGTGTACATGTATGCTAGTGTACATGTAGTGTATATGCTTACTTTTATCTGAATACAGAGGCTTACTGGGAGTGTACTAGGTAGAAACTAGAAATTAGCTACCATAATTTTCAACAGCAGTAATATGAAATATATGTAACTGTGGTTGTCCAATGTTCAATCAGTTATTTTCTGATCATACCTTTACAAGTCATTTAGGTCCATTTATCCTTTGAAATTGGTCCCAGTCACAGCAGCTCACATAATACATCCAGTTTATTCTTTATCCCACAGCTCTAATAAAAGGAAACTCATCAAGAGTTTTTTTTGCCAGCAGGGAACAGTCATTGCCGCCTCGAGTTCCCCTTGGGTGAAGAGAGGCGGGGTACAAATCTAATAAATAAATAAATAAATAAATTTCCAAGTTGTGTATTACCTGGCTTTCCAGCACAAGTATTACACAACATATCTTAAAGCTACTGGTTGCCATAGAGACAAAACAAAGACCAGGATAGGGCGTCTTCACAGATACTTATTCTGTGCAGAAAAGGAGAGGATTAAGCTAAATCTATGTGACCCATAGTCTGATTTGTTATTATGCAATTTTATAAATATCAAGCATGAAAAATGTTACAGGTAGTCCTTCAGTTATAACTGCAATGGAGCCTGGCCACCACAGTTGTAATTCATGATAGTTGTGAATCAAATTGTCCATGTGACCATCTAGTAACAACTTTTAAAGCCCTTCATGGCTTAGGACCGGGCTATCTATGGGACCGCCTACTGCCACCACATGCCTCCCATCGCCCCGTGAGATCCCACAGGGAGGGTCTGCTC